>CAUYLG010040967.1:0-131952 GCA_963573385.1 Cacajao melanocephalus
GAAAAGTGTTTGTTCATGTCCTTCGCCCACTCAGGGAGAGAACTTGTCCTGATGGAAAGGAAAGCCTACAAGCAAGCTTTTGCCAGACACAAGATTTCTGCATCTAAAAGGAGAAGCTATTTCTGAGTAAGCATTGTAAATATCTTTTGGATTAGCCCCACAATTTATTCAATAAATCTGAGTCCCTCTGAGGAATCAGGAATGGAAGTAGAGTGGCTGTAATTAACAATGGAAAGAATTATCTCACACAAGAGAAAACACCACTAAGCTTCATTGAACTGAAATCTTGAGACAATTCAGTTTCATATTGTGTTCTCCAATTTTTATTTATTTTTATTTATTTATTTTTTGCAAATCAGCAGTTAAGCTGCTAGATGAGTGGCTGGCCATGGCTGGTGGAGATTAGGAAATCTGAGGAGCAACCTGCTGAATATGTCATGTGCTGAATGGAATAGTGGCCTCTGAGATTCACAGAAGAGGCTCTCTTGGGACTCCATCCTTAAGAAAGGGGGCACTTCGTCAAGGGGCTTACAGAGAAAGCCTAAACCAAACACAGTTCCACACTTCACATTAAGAGTTTTATTTAAGAGGATGGCATTATGTTATCAGTGAACTTCCCTACATGCAAAAGTGGCATTACTTTTTAATCTTTGGCTGAATGTGCCTTCTGAAGTGGACTAGTTTTGATCTTCCTTGTAGCCAGTGAATTTTTCCCTGTCATCAGAGTGATTTCTATAACCATGGAACAAAGAGTAATTTAGCCCATGCAAGTTGTGACTTCTGCCATTTTGCACGTCAACAAACTCTGCTAACTCGTCACAGCCAGAGCAATGATGGAGCCAATAAAATGAAGACAATGTTTGAAATTTGCTGTGATAAACTAGTGATCCTATGTAGTTGGGTGTTCATTCAATCTGTATAGGAAAAGCAAGGAGACAAAATATTGGTTAAAAAAAAAAAAAGCCTAAAGCTAATAATTAGTAGCAGGGGAAAGCAATGACACATTTAGATTATTGCACTTCACTTTGTATTGGTATCAGCTTTTGAATATTTCAGCAGCATTCATTTACATACCCACTGAGGATTGCTGAGCAGAAATTACCCTTTGTTCTCAGGCATAGAATTCAGTGGGGTTACAAGTTATATCTAGACTTTGGCCCCCTTCACATAGAAAGAGCTTTGTGATAATGTATTGAATAATATGTAATCTTCACTTTTGTTAAGTAAAACCACAGGATTTTCCTACACAATCATTTGTAAGTGTTTTCATTGTGAGACTGAAAACATTGTCTATTGTGAAGACACGCTTTGATGAGACTATTCTAAAAGTAGGTGTGAAATGTAATGTGTGACACGTGGATTTTAATACTTGTCACACCCATCTCTCCCATTTGTCTTCCAGTACAAGCTACCACTCCAGCTCATAGAAGGTAAGTTTTTCTGAAGGTCACATAGTTAGCGGTTGAGACAGTAACTCAGGTCTCTCTAAGCCCACAATACAGTGTCATTTCTCAAGCCTGGTCAGACAGACTCACTCAGAGCTCCCAAATAAAGTCCAGGGTCTGAGATAAATTATTCTTATGAGACTAAGTGAGTATTACCAGCAAAGCACTTGATCTGATGGGTGCTAAGAACCATCTAGGCCTTGCACACAGCTATTTTAATAGAAAAAAAATAGAAAGCACGTTTTTAACTTCATACACAGATACTAAATAAAACTGAGTTGATAAAGAATGGAAAAGTCTGAATAGAGAGGGAGAATATTCCCCCAAAGAACTTTCTAAACCACCAAAGTGTCTTTTTCAAGTCATGTTCTTATCTGTTTCCACCCTTGCTCCACAGTCTCCTCAAAGAACCTTTGCCAGGTAAGTTTAGATGTATTATAAACATACCCTTGTGAACAAGAGCCATAATTCTCCTCCACGCGGGGCCCTGCTGCTGATGACAATCAGCCCCAGGTAGCCTTTCACTTACCAATCCCTGTTGGCTCCAAAATAAGTTTTGAAAAAAGTGAATCAGAGCTGAGGATCCAAATGATAAGTAAAATGAAGGAATGCTTGTGTTTTCACAGCTTGTGTTTTTGAGGTGGTCAAAAGTCAGGGAGCTGACCCACCCCTGAGAGCCCTCATCATTGCATTCATCTATTAACAACCATTCCTGTTTGAGTTCAGGCTGCTAACCTTTTCTCCAGAGTCATGTTTGAAGATTAGCCTTGTAGTCAGGCTAATAGCAATCCCTCCAAAATAAACCACAACCTATATTTCCCTGTTATTCTGTTTTAAAGTTTAACATCCTTAGAGTTTACATCAGAAGTACCTATTAAATGAACACAGTAGAAACAGTATAATTTTTTTTTTAAAGAAGATGGGAGTTGGAAAGGAATGATTTTCCCCAGGATGAAGGCTGACACCAGAATTGAATTAAAAAAAATTAAGCCATCTAGTATCAAGTCAGGATAGTTAGAATTTACTCAGGACATCTCGGTCGAATCTCTACTCAGTGCCCTGAACCATTACCCCAAGCAATGTGCTAGGCTCTGGGCTGTGTTGTTAGACTCTTCCAGACTTTCAGAAATTTTTGTTCTTGTTGATCAGAAAATACGTTGTGTAGAGAACATGCAGATCAGTGGGAACAACAAATGAGTTGGACATGTAACAAAGAACTCAGAAAAAAAAAGAGGCTGTTTTATTTGGATGCCAAGGAAAGTTTCATAGAGAGGTGACCTAAAATGGAACTTTAGTGAGTGAATAGTTCCATGTTAAAACACGTAGCAAACAGTTCTATTTTGTGTGTTCAGTATTTCAAAGATATATACTGGGTGTTGTGCAGGATCACAAAATTAAATATTGATGTTTGGGAAGCCCTGCTTGTGAAACATAAAGAACCACAGAGGAAAGCCTAAATGAGCTTGATGGAGTTAGCAAAACTTGAATCCTGAAAGGTTGGTAGACCTCCAGCAAGTGGGCAAGAATGCAAAAATTAAGCCACTTTACCAATGTAATAGACTAAGTTCATGCACTAAACATATGCTTAGGAGAAAACTTAGATATTGTGTCATCCATTCACTGGAGGACAAGTTAAAATAATCTCTTACTTTCCTTGAATTTCTTTGAGGGAGTTTTTGTGTCTACCCACCCATTTCCATATTCCCCCCCCACTTTTTTTTTGAGATGGAGTCTTGTTCTGCAGCCCAGGCTGGAGTACAGTGGCACAATCTCGGCTCACTGCAACCTCCACCTCCAGGGTTCTAGTGATTCTCCTGCCCCAGCCTCCCGAGTAGCTGGGACTACAGGCAAGTGGCACCATGCCTGGCTAATTTTTTGTATTTTAGTAGAGACAGAGTTTCACCTGTGTTGCCCAGGCTGGTCTTGAACCTCTGAGCTCAGGCAATCCACCCGCCTCAGCCTCCCAAAGTGCTAAGATAACAGGTGTGAGCCACCATGCCCGGCCACATTTCTATATTTCTTTGGAATGCAAACATGCATGCTTTTTTTTTTGGAATATTCACATTTTGATTACAAATGTAAAGTTGAATATATATTTCCCTTTTAGATTGATTACTTATACTAGCAAGTAGTAAAGGTGGAAATAGAGAATTACATCCAAAGCAGCTTTTATTCTAGTTTGAAATACAATCTGGGCATTTCTGTGGCCAACTTGAATGGGCTAGAAATTGCATTCTTCTGGAGGTGAACATGAGTCTGTATATCCTGAGTTCCTGCTGACTGACAGCAGTTGGAGAGTGGCTATGTAGAAGGGAAAAGTCAGTTTGTATTAAAATTTAACTGCATATATTACGTGAAGTAAGCCCACAGATGCATTCAAACCTTCAAGCACAGTTTCAGAGATCAAAACAAACCATAACTTGCTGAATTTGAATGTAAGGAGCATTTGGAATATGTGTTTTTGAACTAACCAACACCCCCAAAAGGCTATGTGCTTATATAAATACATCCATATAGAGTAGTACCAGGAAACTTATTCTTGTTATTATATATTCAGGTGAGACAAGTGGCTTTTTGCTGTTGATTGTCAGAGTGTTTTATTGAAGGCTTGTACTCTACTAAAGAAAGCAAGGTCAGTGCTGGGGTAAATTTCTGGCAGATATTTAAACTTCTGAGAGGGTGAACACCATTTAGAAATAATGTGTTTTTTATTAAATAAATCTGTCTAATAATATTAAGGTGCTATTTTAATGTTAAGAACAGACAAAGCCAATCATAGGTACTAAGAGATGGGGGCAGAAGGTTGGGGTCACGGCATGGAGGGAGTTGAGCCCTAGTTGCACCTGGTTAAGGCTGACACTGACAACAGGAAAATATGAAAAACAAAACTCCACTTTATTTCCATACTGGAGGATGGTTTATTTTTTTTTAAATTCCCCTTTGCTTTACTGAATTTTCAACAAAGTGAGGTATGAAACTTAAACATGTTTCTCATATGGAATGGAAGTAATAGATTTTCCTTAGACAGCTATAAAAACCAGATTTTTGTTTTTAGTAATTCAGTGAAGACTGAGAGTAAACATTATAAATATAAAAATAAGGATATTGTTATTATGATCCAGTACACCATGAAATTCTAATGCAGATTTTTCAAATGTTAAAGTAAGTTTATATCTGTATTTTCTTTAATTATCTATGCTAGTTAATAAATTGCTATGTTTTTAGTGGATCTAAAATTCACAAGCATGGAGAATCCGACTAAAGCCTAGCAGTTTATATATTTACCTTATTTGACAAAATAAAGTTCTTCATCCCAAGAGGAAATATTTAAAACCTTATTAATATTATCTCCACAGCACCTTTTATTTTCAGTGGCTCTACATTAATAATAGTCTTACAATTCATCTTTAAACACACAATTAATACTAGCACTGTTGCATAAAAAAATTGTTTGGAGTATGCATAACTGAAACCAAAACTCTCACAAATTTTGAGAGCCTTGTAAACTGAAACTACATGAGAGTGATACTTAAATCCCCAAATGCATTGAAGTCTTAACAGAAGAATGATGATTACACCTATGAGATTTTTGTCATTAATATGGCTTTGGTGGCCAATGGGAATGAGCTCAACTCTTAAGAAAAGTTAGACACTGAAGCCACAGGACATCCAATGAGACAAAAACCTCGTAGTAACCAAAAGAAAATAATAAATAATGACAAACCTTTACCACTGGCTACCCAAAGCTGGCTCAAAACATGTTATGGAAGGATGAAATAACACAGAAGGGGAATTTAGACACTGAAAAGCAGCATCTTGTAGTTCTTAGAATATTTTGTCCATTATCTTAGAGAACTTGTGTTGGAGGAAGGAAGAAAAGAAAGAAAGAAAAAAGAAGCAAAGGAGAAAAGGACAAAAGGAAGGAAGAAACAAAGAAAATGAGAAAGGAGAAATAGAAATGCATTGGTGATAGAAGAGAATAATTTGAATTTTTCTAGCATAAATAAAAGACAAATATTTAAGGTGTTGGATACCCCAATTACACAGATTTGATCTTTGTAAATTATGGATGTATTAAATTATCATATGTATTCCCCAAATATGTATATTAATTATGCATTAATAAAATATAATTTTAGGAAAAAAATGCATTGATTAAGGCATAATTTTTTACATTGAAGGTTTATAATTTCTGAAAGTCTTGGAAAATGTTTTGAGGTTTTTGAGAAAGGCAACAGTGTGATTTGATCACATGGGTGATTCACTGATACTTCCTCATATTACTGTAACTCTTATTCTCTTACTTAATCTTCATTGACCCTGGTTATTCCTGTTTTGTTTCGTAGCTTTCATATCATCCCCACTTTTATCACCTCACATTTTATGACCTAAAAAAACATAACATTTTAATTTCTTTCTTTTAAATTCTGACACGATTTGTCCCCTGTTTTGTGGTATCTTTAGTTATTTGTTTTTAAAATTTTCATTTTAGTGGACAGTAAAAGAAACTAAAACTCTTTAGCTATATTAATTTAATATTTTATTAACCTTCAGCTTCATTTCTTGCATTTTCTCAATATCTTTTTCTTAAAAACAAAAACAAAAACTCCTCCTCTTACTAACGTGTTTCCTTTCTTCAAAAATGGTAGCATACTTCTAGATAGCTTGGATTTGCCTTTCTACATCATTGCTGTCTCTTCCTTCTTCTTCCCCTACTCCAGCACTCACATTCAATCATCAAGAGCAGGGGTCTCCAACCCTTGGGCCAGGGACTGGGACCTGTCGGTGCCTCTTAGGAACTGAGCCACATAGCAGGAGGTGAGCCGGGGCATTCGATTCTTACAGGAGCACGAAACCTATTGTGAACTGCGCATGTGAGGGACTTAGGTTGTGAGTTCCTTATGAGAATCTAACTAATGCCTGACGATCTGAGATGGAATGGTTTCATCCACTCCCATTCCCTTTCCGTGGAAAAATTGTCATCCACAAAACCGGTCTCTGGTGCCAAAATGGTGGGGGACTGCTGACGAGAATTTCTGTTTCAGCACTAGAGTCTCACATCTCTTTTATAAATTTTACTTTTCCACTGTTAGTGCCTAGAAGAGAACCTTATTAAATACCTGAGAAGATTCTTGAAATGTTTCCTAATGGGTCTTTTCAAGGCGCGCGCGCGCGCACACACACACACACACACACACACACACACACACTCTAGCCAGAATTTATTAAATTGTTCATCACATCATTGAATGTCCTCTATACTAATGATTTCCAAACATAAAAAAGGAAGAAATACAATTTTTTTTGTGTGATTTGCTGTATGTATTTATGAATGTGGACATTTATGCATATACATCTATCAATAGTTCTCTCAATATTATTGCTGAAAAATATTTCATGAAAAAATATTTGTGTTTTACTGCCTGGGATAGGAGGCTCAAATATATTTATTTCTACTTTATTCCTCTCTGTTATCTTCCAATATACAGTAGTCAACTCTCACAATTAGTGAATTCTGTATTTACAAATTTATCTAAACTCTAAAATTTTGGGGTAAGTCCCCCAATCAATACTCATGGCACCTTCATAGTCATGTGTGGGTATGTGCATGCTCAGAGCAGTGAAAAGCTTGAGTCACCTGACAGGCATATACCAAGGTGAGCAAGGTAACAATCTCCCTTCTTGTTTTTCGTACTTTGTAAAAGTGTTTTGCACATTTCTGCTTTTTGTTGGTGATTTTGCTGTTTAATCTGACCTCCTAGCATGCCACTGAAGTCTAGTGTTCCTAAGTTTGAAAAAGCTGTGATGCCCCTTACAGAGAAAATATATGTTAGATACATACACTTCTTTCAGACATGAAAGAAGTATCTAACATATTTCTGTTGGCCATGGGTCCAATATTAGTGAATGAATAATATTTGTTAAATAAGATGTCTTTAAACAGAAACACACATAAAAGAAGGTTATGTATTGATTGGTATAGGAAATGTGGCCAGAGGCTCCACAGATACAGGAAATGTGGCCAGAGGCTCCACAGATACGAATCCTGTATTTCTCCTAGGGAAAGTGATTTGGTATTCACTAATTCAATGTTCACAGGGACTTTACAGAACACAATTACTTTAAATAACAAAAATCAACATTATTGTGTTTCAGTTCTTAAAATTCTGGTCAGAACCCTCTGAAGTTATTCAGTGGGCTGACATAAAATTTGCAAAATATTGCCTCACATGAATAATTTCTCTCCAGGGTTGATATTAGGAAAAACTTTTTCTCAGGGGCAAATGGTATGTTTTCTTTTCTCTAAGAGATTTGTAACTTGCTGCTTTGTACTTTTTACCTTGCCTGCCAGGAAACTTAATGCAGTTTTTATGCTCAATTACAGCAATGGTATTCACCCTCAATGTTGGAAGGTTTTCTTTTCTGTTTTTAGCCCTAGTTTTCTCCTTTTATTTCTACTACATTATTTTTGTTCGATTTATCCTTTTTGTAAAGAGCCTTGAAATCTTTAGGGAAAAGATGAGAAATGAATAAAAGAATTAATGAACAAGTAAATAACAGAAACAGGTAATCCAGGAAGAAAGATCTAGAGATAAGAAGCTATTATTACAGAAGAGACATTAAAATATAACATTATTGTTGAATGCTTTGATATGTGTTCTCCTTATTAAGATGATTTGTTAAATGTGTGGTATGTTAAAAGTGTTCCTTGTGAAGATGAAGTAAAAGGGTTCTCTGAAATATCAGAATAATTAAAAAATGCTAAACTTATCATAACAGTGTAAGAAAATTACAGAATGTATGTTAATGTGCAGCCTTCTAAAATTCCCTCAGCCTCTTCATTATTGCATGAATAGTCAACAAATACTGATGATAACAGAAAAAATCCTTGATATTCTTTAGTAATGCAAAACAAGTGTGCTATGAATAATTAAATAATCAATAATGAATATCTAGTTGTAACCAATCATTTAAATTATTTAAATAATTAACTTACACACTGTGGTTGTTTAGCTTTCCCTCCCATATCACTATGTCTGTTCATGAAGTTAATCCTAAATAATCAAGAGTTGCTGTACCAAATTTCAAAATAAGTGAACATCTGTCCACTTTCCTCACTTAATCTAAGTCAGTATCTTTTATGAATTAAGAGTTTCAATGAAAAAAGTAATATATAATAAATTCATTGATTCTAAAATTTTAAGATGACACAATTTGACACAATCTAAGATTTCCCATAATTTGTTAAAAAGTTACAGTTTGTCAAACAAGTGATAGAAACACAAGGTATGAGTGTTTTTGCTTAACAAGTATAATATCACAATTGAGAAAACCTCTATTGTTAAAAATAATTGCCATGTTCAAAATCTGCTAAAGGGTACTTGTCTCCTAAGAGATTCACAATTTTAAAAGGAGTCTTGAAGATTTCAATGTTCTCAGCACAAAAAATTATAATATTTGAGATGATGGAGGTCCCAGTGACCCAGATTTCACAATTACATATTATATAATTGCATCAAAATATCACATGTACCACATAAGTATATATATAAAACTATTATGTATCCAACACTGGTCATTAGAGAAATGCAAATCAAAACAGAATTGAGATACCATCTCACACCAGTTAGAATGGTTATCATTAAAAAAGTCGGGAAACAACAGATGCTGGGTTGGGGAGGGGAATAGGAAAACTTTTACTCTGTTGGTAGGAGTGTAAATTAGTTCAATCACTGTGGAAGACAGTATGGTGATTCCTCAAAGATCTAGAAACAGAAATACCATTTGACACAGCAATCCCATTACTGGGTATATACCCAAAGAATTATAAATCATTCTACTATAAAGACACACGCACATCTATGTTTATTGCAGCACTGTTCGCAATAGCAAAGACTTGGAACCAACCCAAATTCCCATCAATGATAGACTGGATAAAGAAAATGGGGCACACATATACCCTGAAATACCATGCAGCCATAAAAAAATGAGTTCATGTCTTTTGCAGGGACATGGATAAAACTGGAAACCATAATTCTCAGCAAACAAACACAAGAACAGAAAATCAAACACCGCATGTTCTCACTTATAAGTGGGAGTTGAACAATGAGAACATATGGACACAGGGAGGTGAACATCACACACCAGGGCCTGCCAGGGGTTGAGGGGCTAGGGGAGTGATAGCAGCACTAGGAGAAATACCTAATGTAGGTGATGGGTTGATGGGTGCAGCGATCACCGTGGCATATGTATACTTATGTAACAAACCTGCACATTCTGCAAATGTACCCCAGAACTTAAAGTATAATAAAAAATATTACAAAAAAATGTAAAAGTTATCTCTGAATAAACTTTCTACAGTTTCTCTCTAGTTAATGATATTGTTTCTCTATTTTACGTTTACTATGAAATTGAGAGACTTCAAGCCCAAGGTCTACTTTGAAGCAATTTACCAAAATGATTAAATTCCCTTGGGGAGTAAGAGATTGTATTCTAGAGAATACAAATCAATTTCAGAAAATCTGGTAAATTTTAGTTTCATGAGAACCCTGTATTTTAAAAATTGGTCCATTAGTAAGCAAATAGCCAAGAGATTTTACATGTACATTTACACATATTTTACTAAGGGGATTGTTCATCATTATATACCTGTTTACCTACTTCTCTATATTTGTACTTTAAAAAACCCATTTATAAATCACATGCATATGCTATAAAATGCATTAAGAATTAAACGTGGTAAATTTCGGATTGAGAAATTAGAATAGGAATTAATAAACATTACTTCATTTCCTATTGAATTTTCTACTTTATTTCCTAGTGAATCTCATGATATTTTCTAATGGAAACTGTGTTCTGGGTTAGTTACCTAAAATAATTTGTGGTTGGTAACAGCAGTTTTTGATCTGTGCTCAGAGTAGAAAAATTCCCTAAAAGTTGTTTAAATATATTTCTATAGCTCTACAAAGGTCTTTTATATTGGAAAAGTTAAACTTTACCACTGTTGCAAAGAGATAAAATATACTTTTTTTATAACCATTAAAGACTTGTAAAAAATATCTACAAATATAGATAACAAGAATCTACATTAATATCACTAATATATCACAAACACATCAGAATTTAAAAGCAGAAGAGTGCAGGGGGTAGGCACATAGATTCTAGACCAGCAGCTTAGATTCAAGTTCCAGTTCTCACCATAACTATTCCTGGTGTATCGAATGGGAGATTTAATCTCTTCATACCTATTTCCTCATTTGCAAAATAGGAATCATTGTATGATATCTGCTTTGCAAAGATGCTATAAGTAGGAAATGAGTAAATTATTTACAAAGTAGTAAAAAATGAATGAGGCTCATAGGAGTAAACATACAAGTGTTTGTTTAAGAAAATAAATAACTAGGTGAGAAGATTTATAGTTTCTGATAAGAGATGGTTATCTCAATGTTAAAAGCAAATGTATGGTATTTAAAAACTGTGAATGAAACTCAGAAATCACATAGAAACAGTGGTGGTTTTTTTTCTTTTAAATGGTGTTATCACTCCCCCATATTTTTTTTCCAGGTGAAATAATATGGAGAATCCAAAAACGGAAAACAAATCCATGATATTAAAGGAGGGAAGAAGGCCTGGATCCTTGCCCATGTTACCTACTGTCACCCTTCTCAGAGGCCTCTGAATCAAGCCATGGAATCCTGAGGTTCTAATGATGAATATTTAAAAATCCATGATTTCGATTTTAGCCTTTTTATAAATAACGTAACTGAGCTAAGTGCTGGTAAATTTTTCACTTTCAAAATGGCACAGTTTATTAGTCTTCACTAAACAATGAAACCAAAGATTCCTGTCTATGTCACACACACTTTCATGGCTGTCTCAAAGCCCAAAAGGGTTAGACCCTTACCAGGCAAGCTGAAAACTTATTTACTCTTTCATTTCCAGATGTTCCCAATGTCTCACTTTAGAGACATTTCTCCTGGTGATATTCCTACAGTTAAATGCCTCTCCCTCCCAATCTATCATTATGACAACTATGAAAGAAAAACTAATTTTTAGATTCCTTATTTGCTTGTCAGTTGCACTGGTTCTCTATGTGCAAATCAATTAACACTGAGTCAACACAGTGTCAAAATATACCTGAGTGTAAATTTCACAGTGATAAAGGTTGATCCCAGCATCCAGGAAAGAGATGAACATTCAAATTATGGCTTTCATCTGCACAGCATTTCTTACTGCACACATTGCCAACACAAACAAACTAATATTCTATTTAAGAGAACAGAGACTTTAAAAGCTTGTGAAAATTAACAAAGGTAGCAAACAAGAGCCAGGATTTCAGTTGGGCTCAAATTTAGTTGAGCTGAATTTTCATATCCTTTTTCAAGTCTTTAACATTTGATGTGTGGATGCCTATTTTGATTGCCAACTATATTTTAAAAAGCTTATACACATAATTAGAGTTAAAGTAAAATATTATTTATGTAGCACAGACCAATATTACAGGCTTGGAGGAAAAATGTGAACTTTAGAATACTGAGTAAATATTTTTGGATGTAAAAAGGCTGTTACATTTACCTATGTTTGGTATGTACAGATATAATGGTTGATTTTTCTTCTTTGTGTCTTGATCAACATATAATTAAATGTATCACAAAACAATGAACCATCTTAGGGCCAAAAGATATGTGGAGGCTGTTAATAACTATTTCTCACATTTAAAATTAGGTGACATATTCAATGACATGATTAGTTTATAATTATCAGAATTTCTGAAGTTGGAAAAAATATGCCAATTGGACCATTGACTCATCAGTTACATTATATGGAAATAAGTCTTGATCTGGGATTGTGAATAAGGTTAAGGATCATAGCATTATATCTACAATCTACCAGCCTCTGTATGGTCATAAAAATTTGGCTCAATACTGCTTTTCAAGTAGAGAAAAGTGACATGAAAAGAAATGTGTACCATCAGCTGCTTTTCCTTTAATAGGATTCTCTGGTGTGCAAATCATTGCAGTGGTATGATGCAATGGGGCATAAGGACAATGAATCAGGTGATAAATTGAGTGTAACACTAATTATATTCACTATAAACTGAAATATATACATTTGATGGCCATGATGGCACATCAATGTTCAGAGTCCAAGGTGAAAAATGCATTTCAACTTCTCTCTCTATAAAAACTCAACAGTCTGCTGCAGTCTGTGTCTGGTATCAAATTCTATATATCTACCTGTGTTTTCAGCATAGAAACCCAATTCCTAAAGGAAAGGTCATTATCATTATTAAGTTTTATAAGAAAATCAGTACGTACTAGTGTCTATTTAATAACGGAGACATCATGAATGTCAGACTTAACACACTTTGCAGAGTGCTAATAACTCTTAAAGTGTATCCTTGTCTCAAGTTGAAGTCAGTACTGGAAATTTTATATCACCTGCTCTGCCTGAAACATTAAAAAGTATTTCTGTAATAGCTGGCTTAAAAAAAATAGTGACTTTTTACAACTTTGTCTAATTTTTGTTTCAGTTTCAAAGCTAATAATAGTTAAAAGTCGTATGACATTGACATTGGCCTGAATTAAGCAAGAGGATAATTTTAACCACTACATTTTATGTTATCTTCAGGTTGAATAAATCATTCATGTGTGCTTCTGTTTGCACATCTGTAAGGTATATATGTTTTATATACATTATTAGCTACATTAAAAATGGTTTTTCCCCCACATTTCTTTCAGTTTCAGAATTGCATAGATATAAAATATGCATTTATTCCGACATTAAACAAAAAAAAACTTTAGCATTCCTTTATTACAATGACTCTAATTCAAGTCCAGTGATAGATTGGAAGAGATTGTTTCTTTTTCTATTATATATTTAAATTAAAAATAGGAAGATGTAGTTTCTACTAATGAGTTTTGTAGGACTGTTTTAATATGATGTCCCTTAGGAGATTTCCTCACTCGGTGTGAAGGCTCCTAAGAGGTGCTTGTGCACCTGATTAATTCATAAATGGCACTGAGGGCTGCACATTTGCCCAATCCTAGTTAAATCATAGTAGGCGGCTATTCCTCCGTAGGATGCATTGCAAATTGTGATGCTCTTATTATACACCTAATTACAGCATTCTGCACCAGTCTGATTCTTTCCATAAATTCTTGTAAATGTGATGACCATTTTAGACGACAGAGATTGAGATTCATTAAAATGTCTTCAGTCTACAGGATTGCAATGCAACTATCACCTCCAATTCAATGGAAAATTGTCCCAAAGTTCGAAGAAAAAATATATATGTAAAATATGAATAAATCAAAATACGATGATTTTTAAAATTAATTTGTTTTATAAATAATAAGCAGCTACCATGGAAATAAAAGAGAAAAAAACTGAGAAAAGTTTGAATGGATAGCTGTAGTAGTTTTGTGGTGAGTACCAGTTTGAAAAATGTATGTGTTTTGGAGTCAGGTAATTAACTATAGGTACTTCTGTACCTCGTGGGGAATATTAATTCAACCTACTTTACTGAGTGTGAGACGTCATTGATTTGATATATGTAAGCTGCTTAGAATAGTGTCTGACATGTTAAGTTCTATGTAAGCTCTTGTGTAGAGCCTTTTTGTTTCTGAAAGCTCTACCCAATCTAACTCTCACCTAAGATATGTAGTTTTCCCCTTTTTTTGCTTTATCTCAAACTGGTATTGAGTTATTGCTTTCTCCTCCTATCTTTTGATGTTATTATCATTATTTTTAATGTTTTTCTAGTTTGGAGGTAGGGAGTTTTTCCTTTAAAATTAGATAAGATGGATTTGAATTTCACTGATACAAATGTGAACAGGTAATATACATTTCTTCCTAGATTTATAGCTGAAAAAAATTGTTCCAGTGTATAACTATCATATAATTCAAATTACTTGACTTCAAATATGCCTTTTATAATTTCTATTAGATAAAGCAAGTGTTTATTAAAAATAACATATGTTGCCATATCTAAGATAAATATTCAAGTATCTTCTGAATCCCATCACCATCTCTGGGGATACCCAAGTTCTTTCTTCATAAGCTGGAAACATTATACTAAACTGAATCTGTCATTTAACTCAGTCAACTAACAAATCAGTTTTATTATTATTATTTACCTTTTCCTGTGACCTAGATATGAGGTTCAGAATGATCTGAACCTGATGGCTAGTCCTTCAATGTGTTCCTTTTTTTCAGAAGCTCAAAGATGTCAAATATGTTGTATTCTTACAAAAGTGAAAGGAGTATGCATATTATTATTGTATTAAATACAACACAAAGGAAATTGAAGCTCAGAGAAGTTAAAAGGCTTATCACAGGTTTCACTAGTTAGTGATATGGATAGAACATAGTGCTTGTTACTCATGGACATTTTTTCTTCCATTTTATCATAAAGCACGAAATGACAGAAAAAATGAACCGTGAAAAGGCAAAAGTATAAATGTGAAAACACTTTTTTTCCTTTTAATTCATCAATCACATAGTCACCTAGAATTTGAAACATTTTAATGACCTTTCTCTCAGAGACAGTTGAATTGTTTCAAATAAGCTAAATGGAGAAACAAACAAAAAACCTCAGCCATACTGTGCTGACTTATAAGGTCTAATGAATGTAACAGCAAATTTTTAAAAAATTCTAGATAATGATGATTTGTGTTTTATAACTCAGAGTTTTTCATCTATAAAATTATCTAGTTTATAAAAGACAACTGCCATTTTATTTTTTAAAATTTTTTTTTATTTTTTTATGACAACTGCCATTTTAGAATGCTTTGAACGTGTGTCACTTGGCCATGTTTTTGTTTTTTAACATTTTAGATCAAGGCATCAAGAAACTTGATCACTCAGTAAAGCTGTTCTGACCCCAGCCAAAACAAAGTAAAGAATTAAGTGGCTACATGTGTTAGTAGGATAAAATTGCCATTAATGTTGAATACACAGAATGATTCTCTGATCTCTTATTGGACAGAGAAGTACATTGTATTTAGGATAAACAACATAGTTGAGATAGTAGTATATTGTATGTATGGAGGCAGTGGTGGTCATGTTGATAGGGAGACTGGTAGGGAATGAATCCTGCTATACCTTACTAAAGGAAAAAGAAAAGGTGCTTCTGTTGATATTCTACCCATCTCATTCACTACTTACAGTAGAATGATATCTTGCTCAACTTTAGCTTGGTAATATCTAGTATCAGCCTGTGAAATTGACTAATATTCAGAGTCAGTATAAACATAATTATTTTAAAAAATCAAGTGCGTCTAAACAGATATAATTATAAAATAAAAATCACTTGTTTTCTTCTCAAAAAAATTAAGGTGGTAGGATATGCAAGACATTAGTGAAACATGGCACTGCTCTACAAGGTTACCACAATCTTTAGAAATATTTTATTTTTTATTTTTAAAAACAGGGTCTTGCTCTTTTTCTAAGAATAAAAAAATATATATTTATTTTATGAAGTACAGAGGTGTGATCATGGCTCACTGCAGCCTCCATCTCCCGGGCTCAAGCAAGCCTCCTAAGTAGTTGGGACTACAGGCATGCATCACCACACTCATCTAATATTTTTTGTTTTCATTTTTTATTTTTGTAGAGACAGAGTCTCACTTTGTTACCCAGGCTGGTCTCAAGCTTTTGGCCTCAAATGATTCCCCTGCTTCAGCCTTCTGAAATACTGGGATTATAGGTGTGAGCCACCACACCTGGCCTTTATAAATATTAATTGTAAATTTTATCCCTAACATTCACATGGCCTTCATGAAGACTCAGGATATGATATATTGAGATCTTAACTTCATCTACTTATGAGTAGCCTACACCTCCTCAAGATGACACTACAGACTTATTTTTTCTTTTTCTTATGGGTGGTGGATAGAAGGGGTAATTCTGTGTATGACATAAATAGTAATGGTTAGAACTAGAGATTCTCACAAATAACTAAAGCATGATTTTTTAAAAAAGCTTATCAAGTTATATAAAAAGTCATTTTTAAAAATCAAAAGTCATTCTTAAAGCTGAAATTAATAAAAGGCTAAAAACAAAATTTCTTTGGGATTTTATAAAGCTTCCATTGGATTCAGACTTGTTTTCCAAAATTAAGACAGATTTTCTAGTATTACAGTCATGTGCCACATAATGATGTTCTGATCAATAATGGGCTGCATATACTATGGTGGTCCCATAAAATGATAATACTGTATTTTTACGATAGCTTTTCAATGTTTAGTTATGTTTAGGTACATAAATGCTTACATTGTGTTATAGGACCATATTCAGCACTGCAAGGTGCTGTTCATGTTTGTAGCATCAAAGCAATAGATTATACCATATAGCCTAAGTATGTAGTAGGTTATAGCATCCAAGGTTTGTGTGAATACACTCTATGATGTTCATATAACGACAAAATAGCCTAACCATCCATTTCTCAAAACGTAGTTCTATGGTTAAGCAACACATGACTATATTTGAATATGAGTTAAATACAATATTAAAATTAACTTTATCTGTTTCTTTTCACTTTTTTAAATTTATTTTTTTACTTTTATAGGTTGGCCATAGGTAGCCATAGAGAAATCCTTTGGATTTAGTGTGATACAAGACAGGTATACTGAAGGTTCTAGACCTCTCATGAGATGGAGAAGGGCCATAGAAGTAGCTGTGTAGGACAATGAACCTGAAGGGATTTGGACTTAGAATTTAAAGAAAAGAGAATTCATGACCCTGGTGACTGCTGGACATGAATGCAGTAAGATTGGGTGTCAGTAATGCATACTCTATGGAAATTGTGCAAGTCAGAGGAAGTCAGATGCAAGGGCCAACCTTCCTGAATCACTTAAGGAGAGAAACGATGAAACATCAGAAAAGGCAATATTTTGAAATGGCAAGTTTAAACTGAAAGTGGTTGAGGGTACCTTAAAACAACAGGATTCTGTAAAAATGGAGGGTCATGAGCTCCATTAAGATATAGTGAAATAAAGACACATAATTTTGCACATCTAAGGTTGTGACTATAAATCATAACTTGGATATGACATAAAACTTTAAAGAAATGATTAAGGAATGTTTTAACTCTCAAAATGTCTTGGCTTAACTTTTAACATCTTCATATAGAAGAACAATAATTCCTTAAGATCCTCTAACATCTAGTTAATGTTAAAATTTTCCCAATCAGCCATCAAAAAATTTTTGAAGACAATGTATTAAGGGCACATTTTATTTTGCTATGGTTATATCTGTGTATTTCACATAAAATTACATTTTTTGGCCAAAATAATCAGAAAACATCAACAGATGTTTCAAGTGATAGTGACTTACAATGAAAATCTTGTGCTATTTAAATTCTAGGACACAGGATTCAGTTAACAGCTAGGCTGAGAGTAAATATTACAAAATGAGTATCATCTGAACTTTTGTAAATGGAAGAAAGGTGATAGAACGTAGAACAATTTGATTTTCAAAGACGTATGAATGAAAATGAAATTCATAAATGATTTTACTACTTAGCAGAGAGAGATAAATTGCTTGGATATCCCCTATACCTATTTAGGAGAATAATTTGGGTAGCTACAGAAAACAGATGAAATAGTTACTAAAATCAGTAAAAGTGAGGAAAGCAAAGGAACATAAACCAGATAAAAATACATTTCCAGGACCAAATTTTTAAGCATTCTGTATATTGTCATTTGTTATATCAGAAATAGGCATACACAGAGCTGCAATTCAACATGCTTTTGTCTCTAACGTAAATAAAATTTGGGACACTGCTTTGCAAATCAACCAGACTAGACTGTGAGTTACATATACATACATATATATGTATGTATAAAAGAGGTGTCAGAGACTACTTGGAAAGTTATAGTTGGGCACGAATATATGTTAGAAACTTAAAGTACAAAATGATGAGAAGAATTAAGCTAGAAAGAACAGACTAATTTTTTACAAATAATGCACAATTCTACAGGATAAAATTGCATTGTGCATAGATACGTCACAAAACTAATTTGCTATTTATAATATTTATATCAGAGTTCATAAATGATCTTATTTGAGCTTCAGTAGGTCTGTAAGTGATTTTTTAACTTACAAATTAAAGTGCTTATTATGCAGTAAGATGAAAAAATGGAATCAAACTGTACATAGAACAAAGTCTGAGTCAACATATAGTTTATTTGCAAAAGAAAATTTTTTGACTCTCATTGTTGCACCAGCTAACTTGCCAATAATCTTTTCCTATATTAAAGGCAAAAAGTAGTTTTTAAAGTGTACATTTTAAAGAGAGATTTTTCAACTTAAACAAGTTTGTTGGGCAAAAATGTTATTTAGTAATCAAGAGTGACCAATCTGCTCTTGAAATTATTCTACAAAATATATATGTACAAAGTTCTTGATCAAAGATTGAAAAGAAATCTAAACTTATCAATAAATCAAAGTGTGCAAGTCATTTGCAACTACAGAGTCCATCAAATTATTCTACAATGGCCGGCAGCACTATGCAGAGTAAACAATTGTTCCCAACTTCGGAAGCCTGCAGAGGTCAGTATAGCAACAGCAAGAAGACATCAGGTAGATGAGTTGATCAATACTGAAGGTGGACAGTTAGATCACATTCTTATTATTTATACATACCAGGATCTTAAACATTAAAATAGAATTTGTAATAATTAGTATAGAACACTCTTTATTTTGAGTAACTTGTCTTTATAAAATTTACATTTAAAGAAAGTCAACATTTGGAAAATTATTCCACTTTAAAAAGGTCAGAGTGGTGGAGACAGAATAAAAAATTGAATTTAAAATAAAAGTAATTACCATTTTACATAAAAATAAATATACTTTATGTATGCTAATGGATTTGAAAAATGTTCTGTTCTTTTGAACTGGGGATTGCATTCCCCACACTTGATTCACCATCTCCTGACACCTGTCAATAAAGCCCACTTAACCTGGGCAAAACTGTGATATTTTGACATTGATACAGAGTGAAAGTTTTCTTATTTTATTTATATTCCACACAATGCAAAGTAAAAATAATTCCAAATAAAACAATAGTTTTCAGGTACAATTTATAATTTTCTATGCACACACTAAGAATATGTATTTTAAACCTGAATATGTAAATGTGCACAAATGTGTATGTAGGTATTTATATTTCTTTTATTACAAAAACATTTTTACCATTTTGTTTTTTGTAAAGATGAAGAATTGACAGGTTTTAGAAACTGCATTCTGTTATGCAGAAACTGGCTTATCCTTGATGACCTGCCAGTGACCTTTGTCATGACATTGAAGGACTACCCTCTCCAGGGGTAAGAAGTAATTCAACTTCAATAGTTCCTCTTCTCTAGACATGTATAAAACAGACACTATAAACATATACCCTAGGTTTATTTTGGCTCCAGTTAAGCTGACACCATCAAACTCATTTAGCATAGAACTTTCAGACATGGTTTCAGTATCAGCTTTCTGCTGCAATTCAGAAGATTAAGGAAAAGCTAGCTAAAACCTACACTGACCTTCTGCTGTGATAGAAGTTTAAAGCAAGTTCTTCATACTTTTATAATACTTAATGCCACAAGTGCCACTGTTTTTCTGGTGTGTGTCTTAATGACAGTATACAGATGGGCAAAGTCAAAAGTTTTCAAAGTTTCAGAAGATATGTAGGTAGAAAGCAAGATGAGAAAGGCAGATTTTTAAAAAAGATAAATATTTACTTTTTAAAATTTAAACATTACTTTTCCCTAAATGCTCATTGGTAGGCAAATGTGCAAAACAAGTCTAGGAAGTATACATACGAGGAATAAATTTTTACTGTTCAAAAATAAATGTACTCTTTTTTTTTGCTTTTATGTTTGTTGCAGTTTTAACCTAAAATGTAAAAGTCCCTGAACAACATCTCAGCTTTATTTCACTGTGCCACATTCCCTAATCGATGTTACTATAATGGACTCTTTGAAGCCTATGATGTAGGCAAAAATAAATAACCCTACAGTGGATATAACATAAAATTAATAATGCCAATTAAAAACCAAATATCACATTCTATATCCTGCAAATAATTGAATTTATATAAACTGATCATTATCAGGCCACAAAGAAAACCTAAGAAAACACAAAATGCAGAAATCATTTAGGATGTTACTTTACCACAATGCAATAAAATAAAAAATTGACAGGAAAATACAAGTTTAAAGAGTCACTTGTAATTAAAAAAAAAAAAATCTCACCCAAATAATGGAAAGATCAAAGGGAATTTCAAACTTAAAATTATGAATTTTTGAAATGGCAATAGTTGGATGACTACAAAACCAAATTTGTGACACACATCTCAAACTATAATCAGACAAAAATTTAGAGATGTAAATGCTTTTTTTTCCTTTTTTTTTTTTTTTTTTTAGATGGAGTCTCACTCTGTCCCCAGAGATTGTGCCACCCAGGTTCAAGCGATTCTCCTGCCTCAGCTTCCCAAGTAGCTAGGACTACAGGCATGCACCACCACACTTAGCTAATATTTGTATTTTTAGTAGAGATGGGTTTAGACCATGTTGGCCAGGATGGTCTCGATCTCTTGACCTCGTGATCCACCTGCTTCAGCCTCCCGAAGTGCTGGGATTACAGGTGTGAGCCACCACGCTGGGCCAAATGCTTAAGTTTAAGAATGAGTAAAAATACTAATTCAGTTAGACAAAGAAAAATAACTGGAGTTTAAAAAAAGGAAAAAATAATAAAATTTTGAAAAATGAAAATAGCAAAATTAACAAGTTACATCAAGATAATGTTCTTTGGAGAAAACTAAACTGTCTGATAAACATCCCAAATATGTCATATCCTAACCTCTGAAACTTGTCAATATATGGCAAGATGACTTAGTGGCAAAATAATTTTGGAGGTATGATCTTGAATTATGTAAGTGGGCTCAGTGTAATCACAAGGTTCCTAATAAGAGGGAGGCAGTAGAGTCTGAGGCAGAAAGATGATATAAGGACTAAAGCAAATGTCAAAGAGGAGAGAAGATGCATGCTGCTGGTTCTGAAAATGGAGGAAGCAGCCATGAGCCAAGGAATAGGGAAGCCTCCTGAGGATGGAAAAGGAGAGGCAACTGATCCCTTCCAGAATCTCTGAAAAAAACACAGGCTTGTGGACACATTTTAGACCTCTGATATAATTAAATGCATATATTATAGATACATAAAATAATTTCTATATTATATGTAATAAAATATAATAGGTTAAGTAATTCATATTGTTATATATATAGTAAAATTGTTACATAATAAAATTGTGTTGCTTTAAGCCACTAAACTTTAAGCAATTTGTTAGAGTGGCAATAGGATACCAATACAGCTAATAAGGGAAAGGAAAAAAAACATAAGAATTTTTAATAAGTCTCAACATAAAACAATATGTACGAATGATGATGAAATTAGTAGATTACCAAATAACTCAATGCTGGTAACTTTGAAAATCTGAAAAAAAAGAATCTCCTGAAATGATACAAAAATCTGGCTAGGAAAGTATGCAAAAATAGATGGTTCACTTTTACTTCTAAATCTAGATACAAAACATTACAAAATCAATTCAGAGAAAATACAAAAAGAAATTAAAAGAGACTACTACAGTCTATCAACATTTTAAGCTTCATAATAATCTCTTGAGAAAAATAACTTTTTAAACTTCACTTTATAAATGAAAAAAGTGAAATAATAGGCCTAACATCACATGGCTAATAACTTTTAGAGTCAGTATCTAAATACAAGGAGTTTGATTTTAGTGCTTATGCTATGACATTTTTATTCCAGAAACAAAAGGATAGCTCAAAATAGACAAATAAATTTTGGTAAATCATTAAGTCAATCAATTAAAAAATAAACATCTTTATTGTGTTGTATTTCAAAAACTATTTTGATGAAATCCAATATCCCATTCTAAAGCAAATTGGCACAAACTAAGAAGAAAAAAATCATTATTATAAAGAAGACTTATTCCAACAATAACCAGCATGTTACTGGACTTTAAAACATTAAAAATATTTTTGTTAAAATTTGAAACCAGAACAAGATATGGATTTCTATTTATCATTGTTATTCAGTATCATTCTTAAGTTTCTAAAGAATGCAATAAAGGAACAAAAAAAGAAATGTAAATATTAGGAAGAAATAAAATTATCATTACTAGATATCATACAATTATTGAGAAAACTCAAATTAATTGATGAAAAATGATTAATAGTTTAAAATAGATCTAATATGCAAGATCAGTAATAAGGTCCATTAACAAAAAAAAATCAATACGTTTTCAATATATCACTGTAAAAGTTGAGTCAATACAATTAGAAAAACTATTTTATTCACAAAGTAACAAAAATATGTAATATCTATGAATGATTATAAAATGAAAACATGCTGTTGGCCTATTTGAAATACATTAGCAAAAATTTGAAAAGAAAAAGCAAAGAACTACTTCAATAATTGTTTTACTGACTTAGAAATATATTCACTCTAAGACAATAATTCCCCAAGATAATGTATAAGTATGAAATTTAAAAAATAATAATATTTAATTTTTATTAAATGCTTTGTTCTGGAGTAGACATCATGTTAAGTTATGTATGTATATGTGTGCAAGTATATTTAAGATTTAGAATATCTTAATTGTTAGATATTATTTGCAGATGAATAAATTGAAGTTAAGTAGATGATACAGGATTAAACATCATGTTATTGGTAGATTCAGAACTCAATCTCAGGCACCAATTCCAGGTTCTCCCTCTTTAACACCTTGGACCATAATTGAAACAAAATCCTTATAAAAAATTGGGGGAATTCTATAAAATGATCCTAAATTTATGTGTAAGATGTTATTAATGAGAATAGCTAAGAAAATTATTTTAAAATGTAGCTTATTCTAAGTTTTAATTTATTTTTATGTATTAAAATGTATTCTAAAATTTCAGTAATTCATAGTGAATACCAGTATAAGAAAGAGAAAAGGAAACTTACCATTTAACCTAAATATCAACAACAACAAAAAAATAGGATAAAGATGGAATTTCAAATTACTGCAAATTGATGAAGTATTTGCTGAAGAGTCTCTAGGACAATTATTTATTTTTTAAACCACAATTAGATTCTCAATACATTATACTTCAATATATAATCAAGATTAAAGAATTAAATACAGCATATGAATCTGCAAAAGAGCAAGAAAAAATATAGGTGCATATTTATGTGATTTTACCACAAATAGGTCTTTAAAAATAAAAGAAAATAAATGTATTTGAGTATATACCATTCTGAACGTTTGTATGTAAATCAATATTAGAAACAAAAAGGGAAGTCACAAATTAGAAAACTATTTTAATATGCTTGATCAATGATTAATATTATGTAAATAATTCTTGCACATTAATATAATAATAAGCAATATTAAAAGAAATCTGATTACAAAACAATTAAAATAAAAATATCTAATAAACATAAAATTGTTCAGCCTCACTTTTAATTTGTGAGAGCTAAATTTAACATACAGCATCCCCTCCCCCACAGAAAAGTTTGGTTGAATGCCTAGTCATTTATCTTATAGGCCTCATTAGCACCTTTATACATACATTAGTATGTATATGTTATACATACATTAGTATGTCCCCATGAAAAACTTTCTTCAGAGAGGTCCAATCAAGATGCCCCTGATATAAATTTGGCCATTTAAAAATAGGCTCATCAAACTGAGTATGTAAATTTTATTTTTTGTATGGAAACAGCCATTCTCATCAGTAAAAATTTACCCTAAGGTTAAAAACAATTTTTACTGATCCTTCTTAGTATTCTAGAGGTCATGCACACATGTAAGCTTGGGAATTAAAACATTGCACTACTGGGTTAATGCCAAGTTTATTTTTAATTTGCTATACTTTCTTGAATTTTCTTTCATATTGTTGGAGTACAGGTACCAAGTAAAGGTCTTGCCTTAGCACTTTTCCTTCTATTTCTCTCTCTTTCTTTACTCTATTTCCCCCATACTGTGGTACATTTCCTGTGGTGCAAGCCTCTGAGATGCTGAACAAAAAGGCAAAATACAGTACCTTTAGTCAAAGACCATAAACATTAATCTTCCTTCTCAACTTCTATCACATTAGGAAAGATTTTTTTGAATAAAGTTTTGTATTTGTTCATTATTTCCAAAACTTTGATCAATTATGTACTAAAAATAATTTAAAAATTACTTAATCTGACTATTTTTTTAAACTTTAAAGTCACAAAAATTTCAAAAATAGTGTTTCATTTTAATCAACATGTGTAATTTTTGAACTAAATATCGGGGATCGTTAAAAATATTTGTTACAAAGCGGGATACTGTTATTTCATGTAAATGAAAATAACATTGGAAAAGAAAAAGGAGCAATGTAAAATTTCTGACTGGTAATAAAAAGTTTAGTTTACTTTGAAAAGTAACAGCTTTATTGTGACAAAATTTATGTATCGTGAAATCCTTCCTTTTGATTATACAATTCAATTTTTAGAATATTCAGAGTTGTGCAAGCAATTCCCCTGTATAATTGTAAACATTTTCATACCTGCAAAGAAAAAAGTTGTGCCCATTAGCAGTCATATTATGTTCTATTCCTTTGTCCCCCTTCGAATCAACTTTCTGACTCTTCTAATTTGCCTGTTTTGGATATTTCATATAATGAAATCATCCATATATGATCTTAGTGACTGGTTTCTTTCACTTAGCATAGTCTTTTCATGGCTTATCCATGTTACACCATAAATCATTTTCTTCATATATTTTTGTGGCCAAATAATATTCTATTTTATAATTTTTCACATTTTATTTGTTAGTCAGTTGACGGACTCTTACTTAGGTTGTTTTAACTTTGGGTGTTATTATAAGTGATGCTGTACGTATGTTCTTATACAAGTCTTTGCATGAAGATTTGTTTTCATTTCTCTTGAGAATATACCTACTAGTGGAATTTCTGAGTTATACAGTATATGATTATATGTTTAATATTTTAAGCAGCTTCCAAAATGTCTTCCAAAGAAGTTGCACCTATGACAATTCCACCAGCAATGTAGGAGACTGTCAATTTCCTCACATCCTTGTCAAAATGTACTAATGTCTTTCTTTTTAATTTTCGCCACACCAGGGAGTGTAAAGTGCTATTTCATTGTGGTTTGATTAATTTTCCTAATGACTAGTAATGCTGAGCCTCTGTTCCGGATTTGTGTCCCCCAAAAATCTGTGTGTTGAAATCTAATTTCAATGTGATGATATTTGGAGGTGGGAACTTTGGGAGGGAATTAGGTCATCAGGGTAGATTTTAGTGTCCCTTTGAGAAGAGGGTAGCAGGGTAGCTCATCCTCTTTCTGCCTTGTGAGGCTACAAGAAGTCAGGAGTCTGAAACCTGAAAGAAGTCCCTAAAACCAACCATGCTGGCACCCTGATCTCACACTTCCTTCCTCCAGAACTATGAGAAATAAAATTCTGTTGTTTAAAATTTACCAGTTTATAGTTATAGCAGTCCCCAGGCTGACTTAGCATCTTTTCATGCACTTAGCCATTTGTATATCTTCTTTCAAAGAGACATAAATATACAAAAAGATATACAAAGTGGACACAGGATTTAAATATCTATTTAAATCCTGTACCCATTTTAAATGTGGAAATTTAGAGTACTACTTGCCTCTTATTATTTTAAAAATTTATTATATATTTTTAAATTGACAAATAATAATTACATATATTTATGGGATGCAATGTGATATTATGATATATTTACACATGTGGAATGATTAAGAAAACTTGTTTTCAGATTGCTCATATATTTTAGATATTAACCTCTTATCAGATGTGTGGTTTGAAAATATTTTATCCCAATCCATGGTCTGTGTTTTAATGTATACTTCAACACTCTAACAGACTACAACTCTGCCTTAGCCTCAACTTCTTGGTTGTGAAGAGCCTCAAGGTCAACTAAAGGTGAAAGACTGGGGCACTCTTAGCTCTTTTCTTAAGTTGTGCATGACTCAGCACACATGCTTGGGATTCTAGATTCCCAGGAATAGGTCGGAGCTTTTTAGAGCCACCTACAGAGATACCATTTCCCAAATTTTTGGCCAGCTTCTTGTTAGCAGCAAGTACTATTTCCACTTTAGTTAGCTTTAATGTTAAATAATTGCCACTGATTACTTGCAACAAATGATGCAAGGACATGGCTGTTCACACAAACAGAGTAAGCTCTGAGTCAGATCAAATAAGGGCTGTCCCTGAGAGCTCCATAGAAAGCTTCCAAATTGTAATATTTCCTTTGGAATGTGGCTTTGGGTGATCTCCAAACACATCTCTCCCTTTTAGTGGTTGCTTGGTTGCTGATTTTTCACAGCAATCACAGTGGTAATGCTTATGGTTTCCCAAACTGCCATGGACCTAAAGAGAGGAGAATGGGACTAGAGCAAGATAGAATGTCAGAAAGCTCACGGTCCTTACCAATATTTAGTAATTTTTGTCTTTCTCTCTCTCTCTCTTTTTTTTTCTTTAAGACAGGATCTCACTCTGTTGCTCAAGTTGGAGTACAGTGGTGCAGTTTTAGCTTACTGCAACCTCAAACTCCTGGTCACAAGTGATCCTCCAACCTCAGCCTCCTAAGTAGCTGGGAATACAAGTGCATGCCACCGAGTTCATTTAATTTTTAATTTTTTGCAGAGATGGGTTCTCACTTTGTTGTCTAGGCTGGTCTCGAACTCCTGGCCTCAAGTGATACTCAGTCATTTTTCTTGAATAAATATTTCTTGGATTGTTGTAAATCTCCAGTGAATTTCCAAGGTTCTGAAGAAGTTGGTTTTGATTGTTTTTGCCAGTGTTCTTGTTTCTACGGGGTTGCAGAATGTTCACAGGTCCTATTTCACCATCCCTCATGTACTTCCCTTTATTTACTTTTAATATGTTATTCTATTCTAAGTTTAAATTGATTTAATCTCTATTTAAACTGTGATATTTAGAATATAATTTGCATCTGCTTTTTTTTTTTTTTTTGAGACAGGGTCTCACTCTGTCACCCAGGCTGGAGTGCAGTGGTGAGACGATAGCTAACTGTAGCCTCAACCTCCTAGGCTCAAGCAATCTTCCCAGCTCAGCCTCCTAAGTAGCTGAGCCTACAGGAGTGTGCCATCGTGCCTGGATAATTTTTTAATTTGCAGCTGCTTAAGCTTATGAAAAATTTTAAAAAGACTTACATGACAACAAAAACTTCCAATGTAGTACATAGACTTTTATAATTCCTTTAGGACTAAATCATCAACACACATTTGAAAACTACTTTCATAGAAAATTAGTCTGAAGTAACCATTTGAAAGGAATAAGAAGACCTAAAGTCATTATCTAGACTGGGACAGCAAAACACTGTTCTTTTAAATACTCTGTATACAAAGATGACAATGTTGAAAGATGTATATGAGATATGAGGCCAGAGAGAAAAATAAATGATGAAATCAGAGGAGAGAGAGAGGGGATAACCACTGATGGCAGCTGGAGCCTGTACACATGGGCAAGGGAGAAATTCCTCATGGCAGATGGGCAAATGTCTTTCCAGAAAATGGATTTCCAAAAATCAATATTAATTTTTGTTAGATGTGAATACCCAAACTCTCAACTAAGTCTTTCTCATAAAATTCCATATAAAACACACAAAACAAACCCAAAAATGGTAACATGAGAGCCAGCACATACAAACTTGTAGCATTCTCCAGACGGTTTTTTTTTTTAAACCCTGTTATCCTTGCTGTTTCACTGTCTACCAGGCTTACCATACAGCTGGATAACCAAATCAGATAGAGAGTCTGTATCACTTCGCTTGGGAAGATGTGATGTTTCTGTAGCATGTTTTGGAACCCTATAACCAGAACATAGTGGTTGGTTGAGGATTCCAAATGATGCCACCTTGAAACCTAAGAACAATTATGATAAATTTGAGGAAATTCAGTATTAATTTAACACTGACTCCCATAAGCTGATGCTACTTCCTTGAAAGGGTTTAGCAGGAAGTACATGTAGTGTGATTCTAGTGCTTGGAACCTACTTCTTCACAAAGCAACACACTCCAGATGAAATGCATTCTTTGATGGATCTTTTTGAGGAAGATTCAGTTTTAACTCTATGACTACATCCCTAAAGTCATGTAAACAAGACTTCACAATTTATCTTATGCTCCAAGATTGAAATTAGTTACTTTGGTTCTCCTTTTTGACTCCAGAAGGTGGACCAAATCCAAGAACCACTGTGCCTCTGCCTTGCTGGAGTGCAGTTTCAGTGCATCTAACAAAATAATCCTGGAACACCAGCAGAGTCACAGAGAATCAAAAACACTTTGGGAATAGTAAGTGAGACCATTTAATGATACTTCTCTAAAGTTCTTAGCTATGGAAAATCTATTTTTCTGATTTCTACTGTCAAAAAGAATAATAGATAATCTATCTAAACTTATATTTGGTGGAAAAATATTTTCCTCTCTTTTCTCTAGATATAAAACAAATAAGTTCTACTGTACATACTTTTCTGTAGCTATGGTATTTCTGTAAAAATTTTCACCATAATGTAAATCAGATGAATTTAACTACCCATTGAGTGATTTGCAGCATTCAAATACTTCAATATATCTGAGAATAAAATTAAATTGGCTAGCCACACCCTATTCCTTTAAACCTGAACATTTTGTTGAATATTAAAGATTATGAAATATGTTCCTTCAAAGCCTCTAGTAAATAATTTTAGATATAGTATTTATTACATGCATTGTCCCCTTCATGGCTTTGAAATATCTACTATATTCCTCCACACTATCTTCACTAGAATGCAAAGTCATGCGCTTGTGCATTCACCAGTTAGTATTTTGCTCAGCTCGTTCCTTTAATCTGAAAGTTTTTCCCCTACATTTTAAATTGCACGTATCCCTCAAGTCTTCTTCCATAAATTCTTTTCTCATTCTCCTTGTACTTTTGTCAAAATGTTGCTTACACTTATGGTTGAATTAATTTCCTTTGACATGATATTTTTTATTAAGTCATTTGGAGCCTATCTCTCCTACTAATGCAAAGCTCCTTGGGAGCAGAGATTATCTCTCATTTATTTAACATTCTCAGAAACTAGTGCCTAAATATTTGCTAATTTGCATTAGAGAAAAGAGACAAACATCTAGACTTCCATGGAAAGCTAATACAGAAAAAAAATTCCAATGACTTGTTATTTTTACTATTTGTCTTAAGAGTTTATAAAGAAAAATCCAAGGAAAGTCAAGGGGGAAAAACACTAGACTGATATGTATGTAGTACTGAACTTAAATTTCATACGGTCTTTAGCTATGTGCAAATTTGCTACAGTCTTTGAATAGCAAAGACTTTAACAGTGTGCCCAAGGTTTTGAATAATCAAAGTAAATGGACAGGTTACTTTAATTAAACAAGTTTGCGTATTATTTTGAGTTAGATTCTTATTTGGTGTCTACAAAACCGATAACAAAGGGGATTGACTGAACTTTTCAACTTTTCACTGTTTATTTAGAGACTATATAGACATAGCCAAAAGGAAATCTCTCCAAAACTACCTCAAAGAAATTTTTCTGCAACTGCATAAGATCATAAGAAAATAAAACCCCTCTGTTCTCAAATGACACTTTAAAGTTATAAAAGTAGAGTGTGGGGAAATCAGCTCAGCCATGGATTATCAAAACAACAGAAATATAAACCAGGTATCAATTTATAATATTTGCCAAAGTAAATTGACTCTGATTCAAACTGTCAGCTAGGTTCGACACTGAAAATAAAATACAAAACGTACTAATGCAGAAAACTTTTGCCACGAAAAGCATGACCCTCCCTTTTCACCATTATCTTAATATAAATTGAAGGGTCTGATAAGGTTCAAATTGTTGTTTCTTTTTTTATTTTTATTTTTTGCATGAATTCAATCCTGAGCCAAAATGTTTTCAAGGTTTTCATATACCTTTTCTACTGATGCGTGTATGTTATAGTTTGCAGGCATTCCTAATTAATTCTACTGTAATCTAGCAGTGGATTATTCTCATTCTGTTCTCTTTGAAAAGAGTAATTGGTCTGACATAATCTGGATCTTGGGTGGATGAACACATTTCTTTTTTGTTTGTTTGTCCTAAAAAGTTTCATTTGTATGGCTTTTTAGTTCCGAAATTAAAAAAAAAAGAAAAACTTGTGTAACCAAGAGATTGGAGGAGGTTCAGGTGCAATAAATTAAAAACAAAGAAATGTAGTGTTTATGAGTATGTGCAAAATAGAGTAATGTGCTAGAATGGGGTTATGTACCCAATGAATTAGCATGAAAGAGAGGCCCATGCCATTGCATGATGCTGGTTTATGACTGCTTACACTGTGTCCAGGCACTTTCAGCTGAATTATTTAACCTAGGGTGGTGACCTGTAGTCTCTGAGGTCCTAAGTAGTCCTATGGATAGAAACCCATTCTGGTTTCCTGTGTCCTCCGTTTCCTCACCCATATATCATGGACTGGTTTAAAAGAATGAAGCAAAGGCCTTACAAATGCCTAAAGACCAGAAATTCTGTCAAGGGGAAAAAGAAATGGAATAACAGAAGAAAGAGAATAAATCCCCAAATCCCTGCACATGCAAATACTTTCTTTTTTTTTTCCACTTCTGAAAAAAGATGAGTCAAATAAGAGCCCATTCAAAACCACATGAGTAAAGATGAAGTTGTGTGTTTTTCACATCCTTCAGAACAGGCAGAGGGATGAAAATGAGGGCGAGTTCCCTATAGTCAAACATGCCCAGAAGTAGCAAACTTTGACTTAGCCACGAGCCAAATAAGCTGCTCCTGAATAATCAGGTCTGGGTTTAAATCCATAGAGATGTCCTTTTTATGTGTGTGAGGTGGACTTTTGATTTCATCTCTGGCATGAAGTTTGAAGTTATTTTGTGACTCTGGCATAGAAAATGAAGGAAACCCTTGTAATGGACGGCTCATGTAGCCTTATGAGTGTGTGTTTAACTCCCTCATGTGTACCACATTTTGAATTATTACCACTTGAGAGTCACAAGGTTTCATCTACAGCACTTAAACCATAGTGTGAACAGGCTTTCTAAACTCAATCCACGAGGCAGGTATCACTCTAATACTTGAGTACCTAAATACAAATATTATGCTAGAAATAAGAGCATTCTGGTACTCTTTCTATTGCTTCTATCACATTAAATGAGCAGACATGATAAAAGCCCTATATTATATATCAAAAGAATTATTTTTGAATTCATAAAAAAGAAAAATAGCCCAAATTCAGCTTATGTATTTCTGCAGAGGAAAGAACGATCCATAATACCAGCTCTTATCTATGTATATGATGTAAAGCGTGTCAAAGGTAGAAAAACATAAATGTTCAATCAACAGTGACACCATGATGCTGAAAATAAAATACCAAACATGTACTAATTCATCACTTTCCTTTTCACTTGGACTTGCCATATTGAACTGGTAAACTTACATTGATTTTTAAATGTCTTTCTCAAGACATTAAAGTTACCTATAAATGATTCCATCCAAATTGTCTACCATTAAAAATACCAAACGAATTCCAAGCATTTAAGCTTCCTTTTAAACTCGTCAGTGTTTTTGGTTCTACTTTTGCCAGAGATAAATCTTTCTGGGTGTGTCCTAAAGGAAACTAGGAAACTTCAGAATCTGTTCTAGCCCTCTTGTGCTCTGCAATAAGGTTCTGAAAAGAGAAGAGCAATATTCAAGGCCAATTCAGGAAGGCAAATTTTAAAAATAGTAAATTCCAGCGCGTACTTTCATAATAAAAATCTGAGTGACCCAACCAGGACTACAATCTTTTCTAGCCCAAGTACATTTCAATAATGAAATGTCTTAAGCTGTGGAAAAGTGAGACTTTCCATAAGCTGGCATGGAAGGAGAATGGCTTTGGAAATTTATTATTTGGCAGAATTTTGTCTCCAATAATATTTGTCTCCATTTGTCCATATGAGAAGATATGTTTGACCAGTTATTAAGAAGAGTGGAGTCTGTCTAATTGGGACAAAAGTAAATGTAGCAGAAATATTAATAAGGAAATTTAAATTATTATGCAAAATGTATTTTGCAAAATAAACAGGTAACTGCTAAGGTCACTGGCAGGACTAATAAATTTCAACCCAAAATTTGCATGGAAGGGAATTTTGCATGAATATGTGCTGCTCTTAATTTAATAGCCTGACTTCAGCAATAGAAATAATAATGCTTGCCATGCTCCAGGGATACAGAGGCAGTCATCATGCTTTTTGAAAAGATAAAATAACAGATCAACACTAATTTTGTTTTTTTAGTGGCAGGGATTTTGCTTCTGATAAAAATAAAAGTAGCCCCCAGCTTTCAGAAGATAATTTCTTAATTAATGACTCATTAATTGTCAAAACATATTACTTTTAACATTGTTAAAACATATTGTTAAAATATAACATTGTTAAAACATATTATGTATTTATTATTATTTTTTAACTTTAAGTTCTGGGACACATACACAGAACGTGCAGAATTGTTACATAGGTATACATGTGCCACGGTGGTTTGCTACACCTGTCAACCCATCATCTAGGTTTTAAGCCCCACATGGATTAGATATCTATCCTGATATTCTCCCTTCCTTCACAGCCCCTTCCCTGACAAGCCCCAGTGTGTGTTGTTCCCTTCCCTGTGTCCACGTGGTCTCATCAAAACAAATTTTTTTTAGAGCATTGTAACAGTGAGACACATCCTTACATGGTCTTAACTTTTTCTTCTTCTTTGTTCCTTTGTGTCAGAAAGTAGGAACATCCTGTTAGGCATTTCAGTATGGGTTCTAGAAGTAATAACCCTGTATGTAGTCACTACAGTAATGTGTCTGTGATAGTATTACCATTCTTAATCATTGCCCAATCAAAAAATGCCACACTTTGTCTAGAAACGTACATTTTATCTGTATATACGCAAGACGAAACAAAACAATAACTGACAAAAAAGATCAATATAATAATGACCCAAGATAAACTTCTATCGCAGAATCATTTTTTGTAACTCTAAGAATACAACTATTCTTTTGGGTTAAAAGTATGCAGTCCTTAAATAACTCTGAGTAAATGAATTAGGTGCCATTAAGAGATTTCTTAAAAGTTTTCATTAGCTGTAAAATAAAATAGCTTTAAACTTTAGAATGTTCTACTCAGTTGGAGACTCTCATGTCTGTGATATTCTGGTGACAATTTCTATTCTAAGTGTCAAAAACAACTCTGCTATCTGGAACAAGTCGTGTAGTATTCTCTCCTTTTAATATTCTAATCGTGAGGTGTGAAGTGAAATGGTTCCACAGTGTAATGGTGGTAGAGAAGTGGAGTGTCAATGAGACGGGGAAGGTGACAGACTCAGAATAGGTCCCCGAGGTGCTCTCCAAGTGCACTGGATAAAGATTCCCCTGGGAAAATTTTCTCATTAGTTCTCAGACACAGTTCAGTAATTCAATAGCATCGGGTTACCATTAGTCACAAGACCAAAATATGTTACTTTCTATGCTTTAGTTCCTTTATTTGTATATGTCATTTTCAGACTGAAAATTATGAGCCCTACTCTCATGCAAAGCCAGTCAGTAAGTTGTTTACATATTGAAACATGATACATGATAAGCAGATTCTGTGGACCCTTTTACCATTGTTTATTTATGAAGAAAATTCAAAGGGAAAAAGACATTTTAAATGATTCTAATGATACTTCCTTAACCACTGTCAATTATTTTACACCAGAATTATTAAACACACACATTCATATATACTTTTATAAAAAAAAACTGGGAAGCATTTAGACATAGTTGTTAAAGAGAAGATCGCACATCAAAAGGCTTTCTTACCCTTATTTATGCTACTTATAGAGTAAACTTTAATCACGGTTTAAAGGGATACTATTTTTTAAGCCAGTCATTCTCCAACTATATTCTCTGCTTCAGAAATTATAAAGTTGTTCTTTCCAAAATCAGAACATATTGAATCATGTACTACATGTGCAAACATAAAATAGTCACATTTTATACTATAACAGAAGAAAAACTTAAAGACCCTGGATGTTAGTTAATTTGCTATGTAATTACTCAGTACAGATGTTAAAATACATAGACTATAATTCTCCATGTTTTATTTTTCACTGTCATAAAGGATAGGTACCCTTTTCTATGCTTTGAAAGCTAACTGTACTCCCACTCCACAACTGAAGGCCTAATGAGCTAGTGGGTTGTCTACCTCATTACTCACTAGGTCAGGAGAAAAGGCGTATCGACCCCCATTGGTCATTCAAATCCTCCTGGTTACACCAGGAAAGCAATAATAAAATCTGCAAAAATGAAAGTCAGAGGCTACACTAACAGATTGTTGTAGATTTTTATGTTTCATAAGACACCTCACAGTATTTTACTTTACAGATTTTGCAAAGATTGTCATTCTTGTGTTTAAGAGGCAACTAGTATGTAGCACTGCAATAAAAGTAATCCATTTGCTTTGTAACATATTCTAGTGAAAATACAATTTAAATGCATCCATCAAAACCACCATAACAGAATGAAAGCAGATGTTAATCTTCAATAATGCAAACTACGTGCTTCTTACAAAAATGCAAATTGAAAAGTAAACTAGAAGGGAGTTTGCTAGAAATAACAACGAGACATAAGCAAGAATAAACTTTAACAGTTGAATTCATCAAAAACACTTTCTAATAAAAACGTAGTCCTATCAAAACAGTAACGATCAGGATTGCAAACAAACCATCAATTGCTTCTGTTTGTGTGTTACCCATGGAATTTTTGTTGAACTATGAATTGTAAATATTTATAAGTGATTCATATTAAAGAAGTTGTCAGCTGCAGCTACAGTTCTTCACCTTCTGTCATCCCAACTACCAAGGGGGCTTATTCAATCACTTTCTTGTCAGGCTACCTTTCTTCTCCAGAATACTCAATTCCCAAAACACAACAAAATATAAATGAATGGAAAGTGCTAATGACACATGATTGCCAAGAGGTATCAAGTTGTTTAAGGTTCTTTGCTGACTAAATTTTAAATTAGCAAAATCAGGAAATTCATTTCTCAAGGCAATAATCCTTATATACTTTATAGATGCCCACTAAAAGGAAATATTCACTATTGTTTTCTGGTCTGTCATCTTTCCTACGGTAGGAGCCATATCAGCTTTGAGAGTCTCAAGTATATGTAGTTTACTTCATGTGTATTTATATGATCTGTGCTTACAAAAGCTAAGCTAATGCAAAAAAAAAAGAAAAAAACAACCAAAAACCCCTGCTTTTTAATTAAACATAAATGGCATGAAATGATTAAGACTCAGAAATAGTTCTGTATTATTTTGAAGTTTAAAGGTACATATTAGATCTTTAGGATCAGATGTCATCTTCATCAATTAAAAGTTGACATCTTTAAGTTTAGCAAATAAAAAACAATTCTCTAATCTTATGATTTCATGCCATTTTCCTCTTTAAATTGCCTCTAAAATTTCACTGTTTTGACAAAAACTAACATTTCTAGTAATTTACATGCAATTTAAACTTACTTTTTTTTTTTTAACCATTTCTGACCTGGGTTGGTTATATAATGTTTCTGGTAACATTGTGTTTTCCAGGATATTTTCATCTGAGGAGAATCTTTTGTAAGCAAAAGAAGTGAATGTCCCCTGAAATCACAGTTTATGGGTGCAAATTCTCAGAAACAAGCAAACAAAAAAGTGCCAATTATGTGTATTAATTTTTGTTTCAGAAAAAATAAAGCTTTAATTTTTTTATGCTGTGAAGAATTGCTCACATTGACACACAATTGCAGGTATGCAAAGATTCAAAATCAATAACGAAAACGTAAAAAATTGTCGTGGAGCATTTTCTGATCAAACAACCAGATCTTCTCACTGAAGAGATGCCCTATAGGTAGGAATTCAGTGGTTTTCTCAGATTCTGGTATAAATAAGCTAGTGGTAATTGTTAATTAACCTTTCTATATGCTTCTGTCTCATTTTTCCATTTCTATATGAAATACCTCTTGATAATCTTTTAGCAACTTCCTGCAATGTTCTTTGTTATCACTGTAGTGCTAGGACTTACACACACACACACACACACACACACACATACACACTCGCACACAAGTCAGGGCTCACTCAACAGATGTGCTCTTGTGTAGGAATCATATCACTTTTTCTGAAACACCGAAGGCAGGACTTTCAAGTAGTTTTACATTTCAGATCACCTTAGTCCACATTTAATCTAGACATGTTGGTTTAACACCAAGCCACATCAGACCTTTTAAAGTTCAGTGGCTGTGATATAAATTTAGAAGTGCGGTATAATTCTCTACCATAACTAGAACCATTGTGAAATGAAATACAGACTTTGATAGAGGTCCTCACATTGGTGCACACTCATTTACAGTGACATTCAGTGTGTGTCCACAGAATAAAAATCCACATAGATGGCGTGCAGTTTATGGAAGTAAGTGACAAAGAAAACAAAACTAGACAAAAACAACCCCACTTTTTTTTTTTAACACTATTGGTCATTTTACACGCCACTAGATTAAATGAGGCTGAATTTCTTTTCTCCAGGATCACTTTTGTAACTGAGTTATTTATTTTTTTATTTATTTAAAGGAAGCAGCCAAAAGAGAGAGGCACTTGACACCTCCAGCAAGTATCTCAGTTCTTTTCATATTGTCAATAGCTCCACTGATAGCACTGTTCTTTTGACAGCTAAAAGCAGATGTGTGGGTTAAGTATGGGAGCAATTCAAATGTCCATAGTAAACTGCAGGGGGGCAGAGAGAGCTCAGAGAGCAGCAGCTTTAAAGTAATTGACTAATACAGTAAGGATATTAAAGTCATTTAGTGCCAAAAGGGAACACACTGATCCCTGACCCTCAGCCACTTTGGAGTAATCTAGTATTCAATCCAGCGTGTAATGACTGCCAGGCCTGTCAATCCTCCAGGCTCTCCAGTCAAATGCCTGTGGCTACTATTGGCTTATGGTAAAAGGACAGAAATGCAAGGAAATGCCTCTCAATCAGCCTATGATGTGATAATGTTATTGCTCCAATGTATTCTATATTGTCCCTGCATAGTTTAATCTGTTGAGACCCATGTCAAAAATTGCCCTTGCTCCCCAGAGGTCTTTACTCAACCTTTTAGTAATACAAGTGGATTTGAAAGAAAAGGGGGTAACTTACTTGATGAATTGTTTCCAGCTAATACACACACACACACACATACACACACACACACATACACACATACAAGGTCAACTGTGGTTTAAAGGCTATGAATGGAAGGTATAAATGAAAAGTGCACTAGTAATCTGATTTGTAAATCCTTACTTTTGTTTTGCTCCAATGGGCAAAATTTTTTACAATAAAAAAATATTGACACAGAAATTTATTTACATGGTCATTGATTTATATTCAATGCATGTGCCAAAAGGATTTTTAACAGGGGAAAGTGTCAGAAAAAAAAAAAAGGATTTACTTGTCTCTGCCACTTTGAGCCCATAAGAGTTGGCCAACTTTGAGGAAGCTTGCATTTTAAATGAAGTCTTTTACATTTGGAAAATATAATTATTGCTACAGGCTGAGAACAGGAAAAACAGTACAGAAAATTACCATTTTTTTGTTATTTTAATTTTGCTAATTAAGGCGGTGGGAACTGACCCATATAAAGTCTCTAAAGTTGAAAAGTCAAAATGAGATAATGACTATTTAAATCTTATTTTAATATTTTACAAAGCATCTGTACTAGTTGCTTTTCTACTTGCTTTTCCAAATCCACTGTGTAGAATCTTTGGAAAGAGAAAGCTTCAATGATGTTAACACCCTATTATTTTTAGAGAACATGAAGATTACATAAGAGTAGGCATTTTGCCTATTTCTACTCTGTAAGAGTCTGTTCAGCTCTTAACAAAAAACGGCCTATGCAAAATGAGAAATGAAGTAAACAACTATTTACTTGTGAGTCCGAAATAACTTTCGTATCAAAAACAAGTAACTTTCACTCTTCTTCAACCTGTCCTCTTGCCATTTAGCACTCTAAAATAATTATCCAATTTCTGGTTGCACTCCAAAAAGCATGTTAAACTTGAGATATTCTGAATTTTGTGTACAATTTTTGGTAGAGGGTAAGAGATAGAGAAAAATCTTACATTGTGTTCAGTGAATTCCCAGACCTTGGGGGTAAAACAAGTGTAGGAAGAATCCCATCAGGATATCTCGGTCAATTTTTCATTAGTACACATGACAAGCTGTTTCACCACAGGCTATTGTTTTTATGGAAAGTTCAAATATAGCGGGATGGGATATTTGGTGTGCTATTAACACGTATGAACACAATTATTACCTATTTTAGGTATATATGACCTTTGTCACCTAGAACATTGATACTCTTCATTATGATGTACCTTTCTAGAATAAGAGAAATGGTTAGACAGCTTTAGAGTTCTTTCTCTAGTTGTCTAATTATGTGTTTAAAGTTTTCAAGCCCTTTCTAAGAGATGAAATGGAAGGAAAAACCAAATAGGTCAAAAAAAAAAAATCACAGGGCTTCAAAGAACCATCGAATTAATTTGTCTAGTCCCACAATGTCCTGACATCAAAAAGCTAAGTCATTTCAGGTTAGGGTATATTTTACACCAATTTCCAAAATTCAGCATCATATGTGTCTGCAAAAAGCAATATAACTCTGAAGTAATAACTTCATCCTAAAAGCAAGGCAAGAAAACCAGCCTTTAAATATATTACAAGCTCCCCCAATGAGATGAAATATCATTTCTTCCTGTCTTGTCCTTGCAAAACTCAGTTATCTTTCACTGTTTTTATAGTAATGTCATATTCTTAACAACAACTGATAGGCATTTAGTCTTCTTTAGAATGAATGCATACAGCATATTTCTGTTTGGGTTAATTGAGCATGTTCTCCTTTAGCTTCAGCAGAATAAAGGGCACATGTCTTTTCTTCATTTCTCATAGTCAACATGTAGTTGAAAAAAATCATTCCTTCTGGAAATACATAATTTTAGTTCTTCATGTGGCATTATGCCAAGCTCTGTAATGGGTATAAAAAAGAATAAGATGTGTTCCCTAATTTCAAAAAACGTACAGGTCAATATGCTAGGGGAGACACTAAACAAGTAACTATAGCATATAGTTGAAAGAGGAGATGGTAACTAAAATTTCTTAAGCACCTACAGCTAGCCAGTTGGTCTATATAACTCTAATAATAGACACAGGTACATTGTGAGATAATTATTTTCATTTGTGAAGTCGTCCTTACTGAGGCTAAGAAAGTTCAAAAGCCAATACTGTATTTGAAACAAGTTCTTGCTGGTTCAGACGTCCATGCTATCTCAGCAGGACTGCATCTTTTCCAGAACAGAATCAGTCATGCCAGAATTTCTCCAGTTGAGGAAAGCACTTCCAAATTGAAATCCCATCTTTTTTTTTTTTTTTTAAGAAAAAGTAAGATGCCAAGGATCAACCACACGATGTAGGGTAAGCAAGGCAATCTTTATGTGGGCTCATTTCTTATTAAATTGACCTTTGAGGTCAAAGGGTCAGGAAATATGTCTTATTTCTAGTTTTAGTCAGAAACAGTAGGAACTTAATAAACACTGAATTAGTTAAATGGGCAGAGAGGACATCTTTATTCCCCTCAGGCCTGGAATTTTCTTGAGGGATTAACACTCAGACCACTTCCAAGAAAATGAAGATAATCTCAGGAAAGTACAAAGTTGTGAAAAGACATTAAGCTTTTTAGCCAAAAATGCTTTGTCTATTTATATTTATGAGGGTTTCTTCCATATTTTTAATTACAGTATGATTAAAAATAAGGAAGCAGAAATTTACGCTTATGAAAAAGTAAATAGGTTCTGTGAATTTTATAAATCCATATTTAATGACAAAATTGAACCAACCAACTAAAATCAATGAATTATCAGCCTACTATCTGTATTTACATTTCTATTTTCAAAGTATCGGTTTAGAAGCTACTCTTTCTATTAAGAGCCATTATGACCCTTACAACCTTCAGAGGTTTTGAGGGCCGTTTTGGTATTAAAAATTAATGAATAGTATAACTTTATTATTTTTCTTTTCTTACTCTGCCCTTTTTATCTTTGTTTTTTAAACTTTTTATTGTATAGTACACATTTAGATCAATGATACAAAACATAAATGTACAGCTCAACAAATTACCACAAGTGAATAGCAGAGTAACTACCAGCCAACTCAGGAAATACAAAACTGGCAGCCATCCAAAAGCATCCTTAGGACCATTGCCAATTGCTATTTCTATGTTTTTTCTTTCTCTCTCCCAAAGGTAACCACTGGTCTGACTCTCAATCTTGTTTTGCTTGGTCTTTATATACATAGAATCAGTTTTGTATCTGGCTTTTTTCATTCATCCTTGTTGTATACATGAGTAGTTCAGTCATTTCTATTGTACAGTATTCATTTTATGGATACCACATGATTAATTTATCCATTCTACTGCAGATGAACATTTGAGTTGTTTCTACTTTAGGAATATTATAAATAATGCTGCTCTGAACACAGTGTACATGTGTATGTTTTTCTGTTGTGTACATAGCCAGAAGTTGAATTGCTGGGTCATAAATTATGCATATGTTTAAATTGAGAAAATGATGCCAGTTTTTAAAACTGGTTGTACCAATTTATTATCCCACACACAGTATGTGAGAATTACTGCTGTTTTATGTCTTATCAGCAGTTGGTATTGTTAAACATCTTATTAATTTTAGCCATTCATTGGTGTATATGATGGTATCTCTTTGTTTTAATTTTCATTGCCCTGATTACTCATGAAGACAAGCATATATTCATATTTATTGGATAATTTTGGTAGATTTTACTAATCACACTAAAAAAACCATACTGATACCATCAACAGTTTTGAATACATGTTTCCTCACACTCCTGAAAGCACTGGGAACTATCAAACATTAAGTGAAAAATAAATCACATTATTACTGAGATTTATTTATTTCATTATAATTGATTTTGAACATATATTAATGTTGACTTTTATCATTATTATCACTTTTTGCAATATATATTTATGTTCTTTCATCTTTTTTTCTATTGAAACTTGTTTTATTGATTTCTAAAATATTTTTACATATTTACTGACTTTTGTCTGTGGCAAATATTTCCTCTAGTTTGCCCTTTGATTTGGTTTGCACTTCTTCCTACCAGTAAAAAACATTTCTTTGTTTTCATGTGGTCAAATTTATCAATCTTATTTTTCTTCAAGGTTTTAGGATTTTTGCATATTTATAATGCCCTACTCTATCCAAATCATCACATTTTTTTTAATAGTTGATATTCTGTTCTAGAACTTTTATGGTTTCAACATTTACAATTAAATCTTGAATCTACTGTGGATTTATTTTGGAATAAAAAAATGATGCAATGTTTACTATTCCACCATTACTCAGTTAATACATCTATTGTCTACTGATTTGAATTATGATTTCTGTTATTAACTAAACTCCCATATATACATTATTTCTGAACCTTCCAGTAAGTTAAAATTTTATGACCATTCCAATGCTAATTGTAAACTGTTATATTTCTATTTTAATGTCCTAGTATTTTTTTTTCAGGATAGTCCTAGTTTTTTTTTTTGTTTAACTTTACCAAATGAAATCTGAATAAAGTTTAGTATCATTTTGTTGACTTCTCATCAAAATCAATGTATATCAGATTTATATTATATATTAATCTTGGGAAACATGGATATCTTTGTAATATTGAGTGTCTTCATTCAAGAATAGGATTCTTTTGTTCATTCAAATTTTCCTTTCACCTTGCTTTTATATTTACTTTTTTTTCAGCCAGGAGTCAACCTTCATCATATAATATATGCATATATAATGTATGCGTAGCCAGTGATCTTTATAGAGGTGGAGGGAGGGATTCACAGTCAAAATTAGATATGTATTCAAGTATATTCATAATCACAATTAAGATACAATTCCAACATTAACATAAGGAAAATTAAATACTTTGAGTACGAATAAAGATAATACTTTATTTGTGTTACACTAGTTTTTAATAAATTAACTATAGAACTTGGGAGTATATTCCCCCTAAGAAAAAAAGAAAAGCTCTTATCATGATCAAGTTGTTGTTATTATTATTATTATTAGTCTCAGCAATCCCATGTCTGAAGATCTAATACCCAACCAATATAGTATGATATTCTCTTGTCCACAGGAAGGCATGGTCTGGTTGGACGGTGGTAGAGTTTAGGGAAATTGTATGCAATCACATCAATCAATTAAATAACTGGAAAATATGCACTGAGTGCTTAGTGTGTTTTTAGTTAAAATATACTTAGGAAACAGCAAAAGACTGGACTGAGTATTAACTGACTACAAAAAGAGATCACAGACATGGAAACTTGTGTGGGCTGGACAAGAAGAAAATGACTTCATCTATTAAGTAGGATTTATGGACAGCCTTCCCAATTTCTTAAGAAATGAATGCTACCTGGAAATGGAAGAAGTAAGGCATTCTGAAGAAAGAAGACAAACTAAACAGACAGCAGGAAGAAGACAAACTAAATAGACAGCAGGAAGTAGTGGGGTGTCAAAACTTCTAAGAGGCAAAACATGGAGTCTGTTGAAAAACTGCCTTCTTTTCCATTTATCTACAACTCTAGTTCTGCAAATTACAGCAAACAATGGGCTTAAAGTTTCAATGTTGTTCATCTTCTATTTGGATTAAAAATATGCCTCATTACTTTAAGATCAGGCATTGCTGTGATGCTTACAAGCTACAAAGCAGAGTTGTTGCTTCAATTCTTGTCTTTCTGCTGGTTTTATTCTTCCTTTATTCAGAAATTGAAGAGCTCACATGAAAGCTGCTCAAGGGTATTTTTAGAAGTGAGCTAGTACTAAAATCCTAGCCATCTTCACAATTCAAACTAAGTACTTTTATCTTAGGTAATAAAACAATGATTTCTTTTATAATATTCCTTCATGTGCACTTTAATCTAATAGAACCATTTTGTAAACATATTAGATAATGACAGTACAGTCTTCTCCAAGCTGGATTTAAGACAGAAATATATATGTACTGCCTTACAATGCATAAATACATATACACAAAGGTACACAAGTGCATACATCCTTATTACCTCAGAATAGAAATGCAAATGAATTTATTAGCCTAAGAGTGGCACCAAATGGAAATTTATGCACATACATTTAAAAAAACAGAACCCTTGAAAATAAGGCAGTTGCAGCCTATTAATTTTCCTCTTTGACAGTTTTTTAAATTCCCCTAAAAAAATGAAACAGCATGAATACTGTCAATATATCACAACAGCCACATTAGGTTTTGTGATATACATCATAATATAAAGAGCACTATTAGAGCACAACCTGGGAACCATTAAATCATTCTAAATCACTGTTACATTCCATTAGTGTCAATGGTGAAACCACATAATAGGCTTTATTACAAACTTCACCTTGGTAGGCCATTGTCTCTAATAACCACTTCTCTATGATGTGGTATCATACCCAGAAATCCAGGGAGATAATAAAGGCTCCCTTATTTCTTTTTTATTGGATGGGTAAAGTTAAATTTAGCTGTAAGTAAAAAAAAAAAAAAAAAAAAAAAAAAGAAAAGAAAAAAAATCCTAAAGCTTTGTTCACTAACTGCGAGTTTCTGCTATTTGGAAAAAAAAAAAAATTAGGCAGACTTGGGAAGAACAGTTTGAAGTAAATTTAAAACCTGGCAATGCTGAGGCCAGGGTAGGCTGGGCAGTGCCAGCAATTACGATGTCAGTTTTGAGATGTGGTTTAGTACATTTGTGTGCCTCTTTACACTTTGTTCAGGAGCAGGGTATTGATTATAGGAACACTGTAAGTTTTAAACTTGCCCTTTCCCTCATTCTCTCCCGGTTCGAGCTATACCCTTTTAAAAAGTCATTTGGGCACTTTGTTGAGGTGAGGCTGGTAAGGACTTCAGCTCAAACTGAGATCAATTTTCAGGTGTTTCAGGGAGAATTGTTGAACAGTGTTCTGTGCCCCTCTTCTTTACAAATAGACCCATTTAATCCCCTCCCCCTACAATGAATTTAAGGGATTTTTCATAATCTTTATTACTTACGTACACCCACATAGAAAATGCTCCCCACAGAGATTTCTACTACACAGTAGACACTTCTGTTATTGAATAAGGAAGTTTTAGGACATAGTAAAATTAGTGAAAATCAGATGCAGTTTCAGAGGTGAATAATAATCTCACAAATGATTGAAATAACTTATGATTTAATAGACTATCAGTTCAAAGCCAAAAGCTTTATCTTCTCTCTGTGTTATTCTTGAGTAATTGTGTTTTTAAATTATTGATTATAAACAAGTACATTTATTTTTGTGAAGTAACAATCTACCTTTATACATGTGCTTTGAGTAAGGTCAATTCAGGGCAATGAAATAGATTATTATTCTAATGACTCTACTTTGCTTTTGCTCTATTTTTTAAAGACCAGACTTAATAATATTACTATATGTATCCTTATAAGAGATGATGTCTTAACTTAGGAAGAGAAATGGTTCAGGCAACGAGGAAAAAAGAATTCCCATACATTTCTAAAATAAATGGGAAGTAAAAATAATCAGGAATCAAATACTTCAGAAGGATAACTACACAAAATTAAAAATGAGGTATATACACTTTTACAAGAATTATCTAATGAAAAGAAGAAAAGAGTAATAAACTTGTAAATCATAAAGAAGATGAAAGGTAAAAAGATAGAAATTTGGTCTCACTTGATAAAATTATTTAGAGTGGTCTTATGTCACGAAACTTTTCACATTTTCCCATTAATAGTGAGGCTTGCTTACTGAAAACATGTTTTCTGGATTAGCCTAAAAACATGCTTCTTCCTCCTTCAAATTTTTCTTTCCTTCGTTTCTGTTCCTTTTCCTTGTCTTCTTCCTCTGTCTGTGTCTCTTGTCTCTGTCTCTCTCCTTCTCTATCTCCCTTGCTTCCTTTTCTTCACTTTTCCCCTTCCTCTCCTTTCCCTATCTTTCTCCTGTTCTCTCTTTCTCTCTTTTGCCCTCTCTTCCTCCTTGTTTCCTCCCTTTCCTTCATGAATAGCCTTTTGCAATGCTAGTTTATGCATAGTATGTTTGCAAATAACAATTCAGGAAAGTGTTAACATAGCACACCATGGAAGGAAAATTGAAAATAGAAAGCTGAGGTATTAGGCTTTTTAATGGGGATTTGAACAGAAAGAAAGCATAAGCTTGATTTGCCGCCTCTGTCACCTAAAGAAAGTCTTTCAGCTAAAGCTTCACCTCTGACCTTGTTTTCTACTTTCAGGGTATACTGTATTTCTCTTTTTTTTTGTTATATGTCTGGTTTGCAATGCCATTGATGTTCATAGGGAAGTGAGAGAATTGCTGTTTGAAAAGTCCATGCTCTACTTTATGAAGGCTAGCTTTATTTTCTATTTTTTTGGTAATATTTTCTCTTTTTGCTCTTAGAAAAATTCATGAAGAGGCCAAGTCTTAAACACATTGGAAAACTTACCTAAGTTAAAAATAACAAATATTCACCTGCTTTTGGTTTTAATCTTTCTCTGATGTAAAACTGCTACTTCAGATCTTGTCATCTCAGAGTTGAATCTTTAACTGGTATTAAAATTATAATACCAGTTCATTTATGACACGGAAACTTTTAACACTAATTTTAGGCTTCCAATGATGAACACACTAGGGTTGGCTTGTTTCACACAGATATGAGACACAGTGTGTCTTTCAGGTCAAGAATAAATAAGATCATGTCAAGCCATACAGCATTGCTTTTTAATTTTGTTTACCTGTTTGATACCAGAGAGGAGATTTTGCTGAACCCTGGATGCACAGTATCAGGCTTGGCAGGATTAAAAATCTGTAAGAACTGCTTTGCTAATTCAACACTCCTTCTAGATGGAAATGATAAAGTTGGAAGGTGTGGGGAAAACTTTGGCCATAGGATGACAGTATAGCTTCTCTGACAGAAGTAAATAACCCACTCACTCCTGAATAACTATTTTCCACATTCTTTATGTCCATTCCAATTTTAATCAAAAAATGTCTAAGAAGTTTGGATAAATATGTGATTGTAAATCCTGCATGTAGAAATAAGAAAAGCAATGCCATTACATACTCTTTTCTTGGCTTGGTTTGCATTTTATACAATCTTTTGTTAACACGTATAAATTAAGATTTTATAGCACTATGAATCCTGAAATATTTGGCAAACACATGTTTTTAAAAATAGGCTTTCCAGATAAGGGATTGGCTAATCAAATACGATTTTTGCACTGGTTCATTTTGAAAATAAAACTTTGATATTAATACGTTTCTCTAAATGGCATGTGTATCACTTGTTTTATGGAAGTTATTTTCTTATCATTTTCATTTGCCCAAAAGAAATGTATTTTCATTTTCTTTAAACAACTGGATAAATATTTAAACATGAATTTTCTTCAAGGAGGTGATTAGCTTACACAGTTTTCCTTATACACCTGTACACATTAATGTGTATGGTATTTACAAGTCTGTAACTTTTTTTGAAATTTTAACTACAGGCTGAAAGACTCCTTCATAGAGGAAGACAGCTAGTAGTATTTCATTCAGTTCCTTTATCACAGTATGTTAGAAAGCTGCCTGCTAAACCACAAATCTCATCCCATTAACTCACAGAATCGGATAACCTTGAGCTATTCAGATTTCAGATGGCCAAGTGAAATGTCCTTATCTTGCATTTATTCATAAATACTAAGACATTTTTGTGAAGTTAGAATTATTTGAATTCACTATTATTGTAAACATGTGAACAACGAAGATGTACATAGTTTAAAATGTATGAGATAAGAAAATAATAACAGATATGTCATGATTAGATGAACTACCATATCTTTCTCTCCTCCTCTTCTCTCCTTTCACTCATTGATCATCCTATGAAAGCCTCCATTCTTCTTTAATGAGTCAATTGAAAGTATGATTTTATTTATTTATTTATTTTTATTTGTTATTTTAGACTGAGTCTCACTCTGTCACCCAGGCTGGAGTGCAGTGATCTGATCTGGGCTCACTGCAACCTCTGCCTCCCGGGTTCAAGTGATTCTCCTGCCTCAGCCTCCTGAGTAGCTGGGATTGCAGGTTCCTGCAACCATATCTGACTAATTTTTGTATTTTTAGTAAACTGAGTTTCATTGTGTGGGCCTGGCTGGTCTGGGACTCCTGACCTCAAGTGATCTGCCCACCTCCGCTTCCCTAAGTGCTGGGATTACAGGTGTGAAAATCATATTTTCAGCACACAACTGAAAGTATGATTTTAAATGGATTTCAGTTAAAAAATGAAAAAGGGAACAACATGAAACAAACATTTGTTGAAGGCTTACTATGTGATAGGGCTCTATTTTCTATTAATGTCTTATTTAACTACCCAGCAACTCTATGAGTTACGTAATGCAAGTGGTGTTTCTCCATTATTTACATGATTGAATTAAAAATAAAAGTCTTCTTCTTAAGGTAAGATAACTGGATCTTGAATTTGATTGTTATAACTCAGTTAAGCCTAACCTAATGGCTCTTGCCTCATGGGAATAGTTCATTCATTCAGCCAATTTTATTAAGGGTCTACAATGTCCAATACTTTGCCAGTCTCAGAAGACAAGGCCACGAAAAAAATGCAGTGCCAATCCTCAAGACTACCATATTCTTTTGAAGAGAGAGACATTCAAATAGAAAAATTCAATTTAGTACGGCAGAAGCCACAGTAGAGGCAAATATATGAATGGCATTGTACTCTTGATACATTACATGCACATTTTCACCTTATGTATTGTCAGAAGAAGGGAGTAGAATCTTTCTGAGAGGAAGAAATATCGATGCCAAGCCCTAAATCAGAAATTAGTGCAGTAGAACTGTGGATCAGATAAAAAAGCAGCCATGTAACAACAACAACAAAAAAGGCAAAAGGAATAGGGATTATCAAAAATTTTAGTCTGATTTGATCTTTTTACTGCGAGCATCAAGTATGTGAAAGTGCTCAGGTGCAAAACTACACAGGAGGACCAGGGTGGTATTATGAGTAGCTTCATAAATTATGACTTCAGATGCACCAACCAAAACTTGTTTAATATTAATTGTGGATAATAATTCTGAGAGCTAATAATGAATTTCTTATTAAATGTACTTATTTATTGTATGCAAATTTAATCTAATTTATAGATTTTCTGTTTGGCTTATCTATCCACGAATTAGAAGAATTGGAAATGATTAACCTTATCATATATTATAATTGTAATGTTGAGATATATTTCATTAGATATTCTGCATATCTAATTTTATGGTTCCAAATTTATTACCACAATTTTAAAAGGAGTACAATGTAAAGCTATAATATTAACAACATATACATAGTACCTGAGTTTCATTCCAATAAGATCAAATTACTATTTTTTTCAGGCTTCTGATAAGAATTGCTTTCTATAACCCATAATGACCTCTAGCCATCCGTGTCATAGGGAGGTGGCATTTTGTACTGGACAAAGCAAAGGTTTGCAATTACTTAGGCAATCTAATTCACTGTTTCCCAGCTATAAAATGAGAATAATATTACCTGGAGTTATTATTGTGAAGATTAAATGAAATAACATATGTAATATTGCAAAGATGAAGTCTGCAACTTTTCCCTGTTTAAAAACCTCATTTTAAAACAAAAATATCTATTTAAGTTTATATGAATGTTTTTTATATATTTGCAATTTCTTCTAAATTATAAAGGGCAAAACCAGTTTTGTCAATATTTACATAAATATTTCTAAAGTGGCAACATAATTCAATATTAAAAAGCCTGAAAAGATTAGTTCACATAACTATGAGCATAGTAGTAGAAATCACAAAAGTAATATTTATTTGATAGTGCTGAGTTCTTCCCATATATTGTCTGTGTTATTCTTCACACATTCCTTTGAGGTGTGTTCTTTTATCATCCCCATTTGAAACCAGAGTTAACTATGACTCAAGAGGTTTAAGTGACATGTCCCCAGATCACTGAGATGGTAAGTAAAAAGAGAGAGGCTAGCTTTGAACACATGACTATTTAATTCCACAGGATAAGTTCTTAATATAGAAATTCAAAATTTTAATCATGAGTTCTACAGGTCTCCAGTTTGATTTAGCAGTAAACAAACAGACCATATGTTTTTCAAAAATAGCAACTGATTTATCCATACACTTGCTCTTAATTGATGCAAAGTGCTAAAATAATAGGTACCTAAAATAGTAAGTCTTTTTCTTCTTGCTAATATGCAAGAAGAAAACAATGAATATATATTTAAGTCAGAAGGAGTATCCCAAATTATCTCTGAGAGCAGACTTTTACATTGCACAGCTATAGTTTTCTGTAAATTTGAAACTTTCAACTATCTTTAAAATTGATGACATTTTTCCAAATAACATTATAAATTTTCTGTTCTTGTGTCCCAAACGCCACGTGTTCTCACTCATTGTCGAACAATGAGAACACATGGACACAGGGAGGGGAACATCACATACTGGGGCCTGTTAGAGGGTGAAGGGGGCTAGGGGAGGGGTAGAAGGGGTGGGGGTCTAGGGGAGGTATAGAAGGGAATGAGGGAATTGGGGAGGGATAACATTAGGAGAAATACCTAATGTAAATGACAGGGAGACGGATGCAGTAAATCATGATGGCACGTGTATACCTATGTAACAAACCTACATGATCTGCACATGTGCCCCAGAACTTAAAGTATAGCAAAAGGAAAAAGAAGGAATGAAAATACAAAGGATAAATCTACTATTTATATAACTCTAAACTACCTGATATAAAAAAGCTTAAAGTAGTAGAAAAAAACATCTTATTTAAATTTTTACTGGTTAATTTTTCACGTTAGATTCTCAAAACATAAGCTCTTAAAAAAACAAAAGAGGAAAATTAAAAAACCCAAAAAACATTATACATTTCACAATTTGTTATTTTATGCTTTAATCTTTTAAAATTTGAACTTTAAGGCCAGGTGCCTATATTCCCAGCACTTTTGGAGGCTGATGTGGGCAGATCGATTGAGTCTAGACGTTTGAGACCAGTCTAGCCAACATGGCAAAAACTTGTCTTTCCAAAAAAAAAAAAAAAAACTGAGTGTAGGACTAGTGCCTGTACTCCAGCTTTTTTAGAGCCACACCCCATCTAAAAAGAAAATTATCTGTTACACTTAATATATTTTTGCAAATTCAAAAGTTCTGAGTCTATAAAAATGGGTATTTGAATACTTTTAAGCCTAATTAAAAAAAAATTTCAACATTTGTCACTAGTTAAGTTTCTTCAATTTATCAGGCTGAAGTTAAATAATTTAAACTTGAAAAATATCTATTTGGGGCATATTTGAAATTTTTCCCATCCTTAAGAAAACCTATTATAGATTAACTGTTTCTAATCATATCTAATTCTGTGTAACATTTGAAATTTTCAATGTGACTCATTATAAGGAATGTAATGTTAACATTAAAAGCTAACAAAGTTATTCCTTCAATAGCTTTTATGATATATATTTTCTCTTATTTCATAATTCAATTTTAGAAGGGCTTATTTATTTTTGTTATCTAACTAGGAAGAACATCCCAAAAAATGTATGAACAATTAGAAAATATTTTGTTTTGGAAAAATGAAATGTAATATTTTCTTATAATGTACTGTGCAGAAATTCATCTTATCAAACAAAATGTTACATGGCAAAGAAATAATTCTTGTTTTTAATTTATAAAAGTAATAAAAAAGGTAACCTTTTATGAATGGTAGAAAATGTTTGTAAACTATGCTTCTGGCAAAGGTCTAACACCCAGAATCTATAAGAAACTTAAACAAATTTACAAGCAAAAAGCAAACAACCCCATTAAAAAACTGGGAAAAGGATATGGAACAGACACTTTTCAAAATAAGATGTATATGCAGCCAACAGGCATATGAAGAAATGCTCAACATCACTAATCATTAGGGAAATGCAAATCAAAACCACAGTGAGATATATTATTCCATACCAATCAGAATGGCTATGATTAAAAAGTTAAAAAATAACAGACGCTGGCAAGGTGGCAGAGAAATGGGAATACTTACACACTGCTGGTGAGAGTGTAAATTAGTTCCGCTATTGTGGAAAGCACTGTGGCAATTCCTCAAAGAACTAAAAACAGAATTGCCATTTCACCCAGCAATTTTATTATTGGCTATATATCTGAAGGAAATTAAATCATTCTGCCATAAAGACAAATGCACAGGTATGTTTATCACAGCCCTATTCATGATAGCAAAGACATGGAATCAACCTAAATGCCCATCAACAGTAGACTAGATAAAGAAAATGTGGTGCATATACACCATGGAATACTATGTATCCATAAAAAAGAATGAGATCATGTCTTTGCAGCAATATGGATGAAGCTGGAGACCATTATCCTTAGCAAACTATTGTAGAAACAGAAAACTAAACACCACACATTTTCACTTATAAGTGGGAGCTAAATTACAAGAAGATGTGGACACATAGAGGGCAACAAAACACACTGGGACATGCTTGAGGGTGGAGAATGAAAGGAGGAAGAGGATCAGAAAAAAATCCCTACCGGGTATAATGCTTAGTACCTGGGTGACTAAATAATCAGTATACCAAATCCCTGTAACATGAGTTTATCTATATAACAAACCTGTACGTGTACCCCTGAACCTAAACTTAAAAAGGAAAAAAAATGATTATCTCTCTGTAAAATATGAACAGATGTGAATCTATGAATTAGAACAATTAGCAAATCACTCATGCTTTGTAAAAAGAGAAACCATTTCAAGAAACATTTTCTGTGATTTTCTTATAATGGCATTTTAAATATTGGCAGTTCAAAATATCCAAAGTAAAGTTAATGCTATTTATTGTACCCTTATGCTCAATATATAAATAAAGCAAGAATTATATGTCTAATTCTTAATTTTAAAAAAGGTACTATTACTTCCATAATTTATTTAAATATTTATCCAAACATTATCATGCACTTGATATGGAGTCACTGTCTTTGAGGAACAATCAGAAATCAAGTCAAGGCTCTCAAAATATAAATCAACTAAAAATTACATTTGCTTCAAGTGATTTACACAAATTTTTAAAATGAAACACTATGAAGAATAATATCTGGGATATGAATGACAAATTCCCTTACTGTTTGTGAAAAAAACATTAGTGAATGAATATTATGGGCCAGGTCCCATTCCAGACCCTCAGAATATCACTGGGAATAAGAAAGTCATGGAGCATCTAGCTTACTGTGAGGAAATAGAGAAAAAAGTAAATAATTAATAAATAATGCTAAATATTGACAAGAATTCCAAAGTAAATACAACTGGAGTGTGATATGATGGATGATTATGAAGTGGCTACTTAAGATGGTCAAGGAAGGTTTCTATAGATAAGTGACATTTAAGCTTCAATCAGAATTTCAAGAAGGATTTCACACATGAAAACATTTGCAGAAGGAATAGCAGGTATATGTGTTCCCAGATGGAAACAAGCTTAGCTTGTTCGATGGGTACAGTGTACATCAGAGTCAAGGAAAATGAGATTGTATGGGCTGCCAGACCCTGGTAATTTAGGAGCTTCAACTATATTTTAACTCACATATGATGGGGGCAACTGAAACAATTATGTCTGATATTTATTTATTATTTATTATACTTTAAGTTCTGGGACACATGTGCAGAATGTGCAGGGTTTTTACATAGGTATGCACATGCCATGGTGGTTTGCTGCATTCATTAACCTGTCATCTACATTAGGTATTTCTCCTAATGCTATCCTTCTCCTAGTCCCCTACCCACTGACGGGCCACGTGTGATGCTCCCCTCCCCGTGTCCATGTGTTCTCATTGTTCAACTCGCACTTATGAGTGAGAACATGCGGTGTTTGGTTTTCTGTTCCTGTGTTAGTTTGCTGAGAATGATGGTTTCTAGCTTCATCCATGTCCCTGCAAAGGACAGACACTTTTCAAAAGAAGACATTTATGCCGTCAAAAAACATATGTAAAAAAGCTTAACATCACTGGTCATTAGAGAAATGCAAATCAAAACCACAATGAGATACCATCTCACGCCAGTTAGAATGGCAATCATTAAAAAGTCAGGAAATAACAGATGCTGGAGAGTATGTGGAGAAATAGGAATGCTATTACACTGTTGGTGGGAGTATAAATTAGTTCAGCTATTGTGGAAGACAGTGTGGTGATCCCTCAAGGATCTAGAACCAAAAACACCATTTGACCTAGCAATCCCAATACTGATTATATACCCAAAAGATTAGAAATAATTCTACTATAAAGACACATCTGTACGTATGTTTATTGCAGCACTATTCCCAATAGTAAAGACATGGAACCAACCCAAATGCCTATCAATGATTGACTAAAGAAAATGTGGCATATATATACCATAGAATACTGATATTTATTTTAAAAAGATAAAATAAATATGGAGAATAAATTGTGGAAGAAGCAATAGTGAATTCAGGGAGACTGGTTAGAAAGCTATTGTAGTGATCTAGTTAACAGATGTAGAAAGATCCCAGGATAAGTTTTGGAAGTAGCATAGAAATACATGCTGTTAAATTAAATGTAGACAATAAGGAAAAGGAAAAAAGAGCCAAAGATGAGTATAATGGTATACATTTGAAAGCACAAACATTAAAATGACTTACTCAGTCACATTAGTTTTGTGAAGATAATGTTTTCAGAAGCATTCTAATTTTTACTTCCTGAAAGAGTAATATTGAAATTTGTATAACAATTTGAAAAGCTAAATTATAGATTCATTTATAGGACTGTCAGGCTGATTCATTTTCTGTGGATAGGAATCTGATTCAAAAAGGCCTATATTAATCACAATTATTTAATGTTCAATTGCAGGGCATGCTGGGAGTTGTAGTTTTCAGTTATTCATATGCAGTTTGTGTAACATTACCTAGTCTTGCAAAGTTCCACTCACCTGTCAAAAATATCATTTTCTTCAGGCAAGTGATTGAAAGCAACTCTGCAAGACTGATCTATGTAGAGCAGTGAATGACAAGCAGTTACAATTTCTAATTTCTAGGAAATAGCACTATGACCGCAGGTCTTATTTCTCCTCCCAAAACAACACTTTCAGACATTCTCATAGCATTTTTGGTAATTGTAAAGCTACCAGCAGGTAAATAATCAGCACACACTGAACATCATTATAGGTATTAATATTTGTTGTCAGAACAACTACAATTACGCAAAATCTACCCAGAGAAATAATATGCACAGGCTATACTCTGAATCAAACTTGGAAGGTAGTTCCTAGATATTTAGGAAGATTTTACAAATATTTAGGATGATAGAGTTTCAATACAGAATCTAGGTTTATGTTCTAAGAATAAGCAATGAAATGGGAAAATGCCAAACCAAAGCAAATACGTCTTTAGATGATGAAGTAAAAAGCACGGTGACAATCAAAAGCTTAGTGACTACTAAACAAGTTATTGTTTATCCCCTAGAGAGAGGCCACGATGGGCTGAACTTGTCATTAGAAGGAAGATTAAGTGCCAATGGTTCTGACTTGGTTAATTATATGTTCAAATCCCTTCAGTATATCAAAGAAGCCAAAGCCAGGCTTTCTGCTTTTGAGTATCTGTATCATGACTCTTTGGATCGCTTATTGGTTATTTCTCTTGACAACTTGAACCTGAACATTAAATCCCATTGGCAACAACTATCTGTCAAAAGCAAAATAAAATAAAATAAAATAAAATAATAAGATTTGTGTATTAGTTTTCATTATAGAAGTGCTTGTAGTTGGAAAAATATGTACCTGTCAAGTTTTCAACATCTCGCTGGGGATGCAAGCAATGCTGTTGTGATTTCAGAACCTGGCTGACAAATTCACGTTTCAGTAGTAAAGACAAATCAAGGGTTTTTCTCTCCCCCACCCTTTTTTAATTCTTTTTTTTCTTACCGCTTTGACAGTCATACATAACAATTTGAGACCTAAGTGCCACTTTGATGCACTATTCCATTATTAAGTGGCACAGTCAGTATAGAATAGATGACGGGCCTGTACTCAAGGCATTGTGAATTAAACAGTTTTCTACAATGGGGAGACTGAATGGCCCAAACGATTCTGAAATATTTTTTAAAAAAACAATTAAAAAGTGTGTTTCAGAAACTTCAAAGTATATAATTTAAAATAATCGTAGGTAGTTAATTGTAAATAATGGAAAACAAAATATTTTTTAGCAATATTGTTCAAGTTTAGAGGAAACATGAAATATATGAGCAAATATCACAAACACACAATTACTAATTTCAAATATGAGTATTTGATGGGTCTTGAGGGGTAAAAATAATCAGTGTGAACCTGTGCAGACTTTAAGGTAGGAAGAAATAAACATTTATTATGTGACAGTAATTTTACTCCATATTAATAGAAGAGTATTCTAAAAGTATTTTTATACCCTGAATGTAAGGGTTTCCACTAAAGTAATATTGACTTAAAGTACTTAAATTAATTCCTTTGTCAATATCTCTACAGTAAATCAATATACCTAGAATTAAACAACAGTTTTTGCCAGAAGGCAGGCTAATCTTGGTAATTTCTTGTTACAATTCATTAATCAATCCATCGCCACTAGGAATAGAAAAAGGCAAAGTAGAAAGAATTTGATAATAATACCAAATAACAGAAGTTTATTATTTCTTCAAAGTTTCTTCTTTTTATCCAGGAAATAAAAAAATTAAAAGCTACATTGCTATGACTCCCTATTATATTTTAGCTAACAAAATTAAATAATCAATTTTACTAGAAATATAAAAAAAAATTAGTGCTTATTGAACTCCAGAACCTAATGAATCAGAAAATGTATTTTTTCTCTTAAGGTTATATTAAAAGCCAAAGGATTACTTTACAAACATTGATTCCATGATATATCCCTAGGGAGAAAAGACAATGTAAATGGAAAATTCTATTATTCTATATAGTTCTGAAATATTTGCTACTACTTATCTCTATATGGTTCTGACAACTCAATCAAACCGCATGAGTATCTAAGGATGTGAATTACAATTTCAGTGCTCAGACTGCAAATCTGATTTTTTCTTTCTTATCCTTCTGCACTAGAAAAACAAAATTGAATTATTTTGTTAACCTGTTTAACTCTTAATAGTAATCCCTCAAAGCAAGAAAAAAAATACATCAAGGATAAAGGGGTGTTTTATACCTTTCATAGAGTGATGGTAAAGAGCTATGGTGCTATGAAACAACAGCTGAAGGTAAATATGTTGTTTCTGATGTACTTGAGACTGAGTCACTTAAGAAAGAAAGAAAGAAAAAAAACCAATTTCACCAGTTTCCCACTTTACACTTCTGAAGTGCTAAAGGATTTTGAAAAAGAGAGAAAAAAGTCATTATGGGAAATAAAATAAGAATTTTTTTAGTTACAATTCCTGGCCCTTTGCTGATTGCAGTAAATTATAAATTATGCAGTCAATGTAGGCCAACAAAAGAAGACATCTTCAAATCTCAGTCAAAGGTAATTACTTAAGTCGGCTGAATATTCCCTTTTCATAGAGTGTGATCTCTCTCTGACAGCTCACACTGACAGATGACCTTCTCGGCAACGTTCTTATCCTTCGGATCATGAGCAGTGTGCCTCTTTCCCTGAATATCTCTATATATTTGTGACACTAAGCTTTCAAATACAGCTATTGACAAATCAGAACATCAGTCTAAGTGCTGGTCTTCCTATCACTCACAATAAAGTAGCTATCACTTGTGGTGGTGTAGAGCAAGTACATCTCTGAAAAATGAGTTCTCACCAAGTGCTAATTTGACACAGCTCGCTTGCCTTCCCATAATTGCTCTGTCATTGTCAGTTGGCAGTTCGGGCTCATTCCTGGAAGCTGTGCCGTACAATTGGATACAATTACTCCCATTTACCACCACTATTATGCCACTGATGTTGCCCAGTCCGCATATTGACATGCCTCATTAAACCTGGATGCGGGCCATTAATGAACATTGTTAGCATTTCTCTTAAACTTTTTTGCCTCTAATAAACAGTCAGTGTTCCATGAAGGAGCACTGCCATCCTTGTGATATGATATTTATTATCTTATGGGGGAAGGGGACTCGGCAAATGGAAACTATCCAGATGCTGAGACAGAGAGATATATACAGTTAGATCAGTAGAGAATAGCGCTGATCAGCAGGACTTTTCTCTACCAGGAGCATCTTACCATTAACTGAGTGACCTCTACTACCCAAAAAAAGTCAAGCAGGATAAACACGGACACCCCAGAAGTGCCCATACCACAGCAGGTTTCTCAAGGTTGGATCATTGCCAACACCTCTCTCTAGCCCTCTCCTACCCCCAGGTGGTGCTATGAGCCATGATAAAGATAATTTTGCCCTGGGTCTTCAATCCATTATGTCCAGCTAACTTCAACGTGCATTTTTATTCAGAGATAATTATGTGTTGATCAGAGAAGTCAGCGGCTGTCACCCATATAGCAGGCACACCTGCAGTGTGACATAGGTGGTAACGATGCCATGCTCTTGAGCTGTCATGACACGGACAGGGACTTTATTATGTATATGTCATCATTTCTCTTAAGAAAATTATACTTTCCCACACAATGACAATAACGAACCTTTACAACACTTCCATAAACCTCATTTGCAGTTTTATTCCTGACCGTCATTAAATATATACTAAATATATAGAAACACCGATAAATATACACTATGTTCTGTGCCTCTAAAGCTTTATAAATAAGTTTGTAACTGTAGGCAAGTATGAGATACCAAAATGAGCTTTTTTTAAAAACTTAAAATATCTTAAAAGTAATTTAGCCACTTGGAATTATTAACTTTTCCACATTTATGATAAGAAAATAAATATGTAGAGAGTTGAAGGTATTTGTTGAACAGCTGAGTGCTACTAAAATGGACTCTACTGGATTAACTAGTGTCAAGTTGCCATGTATATTCTATAATAAAATTTACATAATACAACTAAAGAGAAAATCTTCGTGTAGACGATGTTGACTTCTAAACCTTTATGCATATGTTTTAAATAAAATTTCCTATCAAATCAATACTTCACTCATAACATGTAGAATTAATGTACGTCTTTTTAAAAGATAATGTGAAATCAATTCATACTAAATTTGGATAAGGTGAATCATTACATCGGAAATCTATAAAGTTATGGTCAAGGGACAATTTTTAAAATGCTTTTAAAGCCAAAATCTATTACCCTTACAGAACATATATAGCTTTGAGGAGACATTGCAAAACAGCCTCCATGATCCTAGATAATTTAGAGTCCTTAACCCTTAACATCTGGCCTAAGAACACCTCTGTACTTATTTCTGGGAAGTTCTTATAAAAACAGAGGTTAAGAAATACAATCTGTAACAATTTCCAGGATATACTAAGCCCTATTGCTCCCCATGCTACTCTGTCTGGCTAAAATAAAAATTTAATTATGTAATGGTTACTATTTGCAAAATGTTAACAAGCTTTCCTTGTATTATTTCATTTAATCCTTAAATGGCTCTATGAATTTGTATTATTTTTATCCATGTTTGAGAAAGTATACTGAGAAACAGAGGGGTTAAATAACTCTCCCAAGGTCACAGAGCCCTTATTTAGCAGAGTAGAATTTAAATTTAAGAAAAATGGTTCCAATGACCATATTCTTAACCAAGATGCTATATTGCCTTTCAAATGACTGATATTTCTATCTTGAAAATGGCAACCAGTTTGATTCATTTACTTCAAAAAGATTAATTTTGAAATTCACTGTTTTTTCATAGTGAAAGCATTATGAAGGCATAGACTTAATTAGATCTTGATAAGATTTAGATTATGCCCTACCACTTTTAATATTTGGTGTTGTTCTGTATTTTGATTGCTACACAAAATACAAGGTAAAATAATTAAATTTATTTTTAATTTGAATGGATTCCATTTCAGAAATTGAAATGTATATCATTTATCTTCTTTTTTAAAAATATAGGTCTACTTTCTTCTGATCTAGTAATTTTTCATCTGTTATTTGCAAAAAGAAGGTAATATACTTTCATGTAATATGGTTCACTCTATTTTTTATTCCAATGGCTAATTTAATCTCAAAGTCAGTCTATCTTTTGGTATCTGCTGAGCCGTTCAAAACATTTCAGGAGCAGTGACTTTTCCTGTGATGTGGACACCTGTCCATCTGTTACATGGAATAGGTCTAAGATCTCCAACACATCTCATTTGCTAGTTTGCTAGTGAGAACAGTTGTTTGTAGATCTAGTAAACTCTATTATTTTAAACATTTGATCATTTTCTTTGTGGGATTAACTAAAGCTAGGGACATGGATGAACCTGGAAACCATCATTCTCAGTAAACTGACACAAGAACACAAAATCAAACACCACATGTTCTCACTCATAGGCGGGTGATGAACAATAAGAACACATGGACACAGGGAGGGGAGCACTACACACAGGGGTCTGTTGGGGGGGAAATAGGGGAGGGACAGTGGGAGGTGGGGAGGTGGGGAGAGATAGCATGGGAAGAAAAGCCAGATATAGGTGAAGGGGAGGAAAGCAGCAAATCACACTGCCACATGTGTACCTATGCAACCATCTTGCATGTTCTTCACATGTACCCCAAAACCTAAAATACAATAAAAATTAAAAAAAAAAAAAAAAAAGAAGAAGACCTAAGCTAATTCCAAAGAGCATGGGACTTTTTGGTTCCTCATGGAATATCCAAGAAGTGCAAGCAGACAGATTCCTCTCAAAATCTAAGGCCCTGCTCTGTCTTGCATTGTGTTACCCGACCTTTTTGACTTTTGGGGGCATCAGAAGTTACTTTGCATTATGAAAGGATTGTTAGCCTTGGTGTGTAATAGCTAGCTAGAAAGTATACTTTTAGGGATGGCTAATGTAATGGCAGTTGCTTACTCTGAGTGGATATTACTACAGGGCAGTACCCGGTTCTTTGGATGCGAAAATCATGCTCTTGGTTACCTGGTGGGTAAGGACTGGGGAAGGGCCGATTACAGAATGGGCTGATTGGCTTTAGGTCGCTCACAGGCCTTGAATGTCCTTGCAGTGAAATGGATGGTAAAAACATTGCACTGTCTCACCCCATAGCAGTTTCCTCTTTTGGGGGATCCAGGATCCAGTGTAAAAATGAGATCCTTGATTTTGGAGGCTCTGTTTTGCCTTCCAGCTACTCCTATTTATTAGGCCCTAGAAACTTCATGCCTTTTTGGCCCCATTCCTTAAAAGGCTCCACCCTAAAGCCACTAATCCAATTTAAAAACTTAAATCTTTAAAGAAAGGTGTTTGCTTTTCCTGGCATTCTTAACTGGACTTCTACTCACACCATTTTTTCTTAGTTTGAGTAATACATGAATACTCTATCTTGTCTCACCTAAGAACTGTCCCTTTAAGAATGCAAATTTAGAATCGCCTAGCTGACAATTATTTAGGGCAGGAAACAGGCAATCAAGAGAATGATAGTATTAAAAAGGGAAGAGAAACTTAAAAACTGGCAAATGAAGAATCTCATACCTCTACCAGATCTACTTCTGTCTGTCTGTGTATTCACATGTAAGGTGTATGATGTTTCACTCCCAAAATATATAAAAAGAGCTCTAATTAATTGGCTTAAAGAAAAATAAGCACTTAGGCTAGGAGTGGTGGCTCACGCCCATACTTCTGGCACTCTGGGAGGCCAAGGCAGGAGGACTGCTTGAGCTCAAAAGTTCGAGACCAGCCTTGTTGATGGCTGCCGTAAAACCTCAATTCTTGTCTTCTTAGTTTAAAAGAATTTAAACAACAGGCACATGGCAAAGGAGATGCAGCATAGAGCAATGTACTGCAAAGGAGGGAGAATACTCTGAAAGTCAGGGGCAGAATAAACAATGAACAGGCTGCTCGTGAGGATAAGACAGCACTGGCTGTTACTGGAAAAACTCCCTTTATGGGAGTCTGACATGATTGTTCCCAAGGGGGTGGGAGGAGGCGTTACTGACAAGCATGTACTGGACTGTCCTCTGGACACACGTGTAGCAGCTGTATATGCTTGTTCATTGTCATGTCTCATTAGCATCGTCAGTCTCCACCCAGGGGTGTGTTTTTTACTATCATAATGAGCAAAGGGTCAGTCTGAGGTCCAGTAAAAATCAAAAGGCACATGCTCTCTACAGGAGAAATTCCCTACTGGAGATCGCTATACTTGAAAGAGCGTGGTCACCACGGTTGCTGCATCCCAGGGACATGGTTACTTCCTTGACTACCTATCCTGCCTCAGCCTGGGCAACATAGTGTGACTTTGTCTCTAAAAAAATAAACTTAACATTAGCAGACACTTTTCCAAAGAAGACATACATGCAGCCAACAAATCACGTGAAAAAAAAAAAAACATCACTGGTCATTAGAGAAATGCAAATCAAAAAACACAATGAGATACCATCTCAAACGAGTCAGAATGGCTATTACTAAAAAGTCAAAAAATAACAGACATTGGCAAAGTTGTGGAGAAAAAGGAAGGCTTAGACACTGTTGGTGGGAGTGTAAATTAGATCAACCATTGTAGAAGACAGTGTGGCAATTCCTCAAAGTGCTAACGATGGAAACACCATTCAACCCAGCAACTCCAGTTCTGGGTTTATACCCAAAGTAATAGAAATCATTCCGTTATAAAGACACATTCATGTGTATGTTCACTGCAACTCTATTCACAGTAACGAAGACATGGAATCAACCTAAATGCCCATCAATGATAGACTCAATAAAGAAAATGTGGTACACAGACACCATGGAATACTATGAAGCCATAAAAAAGAATGCGATCATGTTCTTTGCAGGCATATGGATGAAGCTGGAGGCGGTTATCTTTAGCGAACTAATGCAGGAACAGATAACCGAATACCACATGTTCTCACTTATAAGTGGGAGTTAAATGACATGAACACATGGACACATACAGGGGAACAACATACACTGAGGCCTATCAGAGGTTGGAGGGCAGGAAAAGGGAGAGGGTCAGAAAAAATAAGTAATGGGTACTAGGCTTAATACCTGGGTGATAAAATAATCTGTACAACAAATCCCCATGACACATGTTCACCTATGTAACAAACCTGCACATGTAACCCTGCACTTCAAAGTAAACAAATAAAGATACATTTTTGCCAGGCATGGTAGCTCATGCCTGTAATCCATCACTTTGAGAGGCTGAGGCGGGTGGATCACTTGAGGCCAGAAGTTCAAGATCAGCCTAGGCAACATGGCGAACCCCCATCTCTACTAAAAGTACAAAAACAAAAAAATGTAAAAATAAAAAATATTTTAAAAATTAGCCAGACACAGTGGTGCATGCCTATAGTCCCAGCTGCTCAGGAGGCTGAGGTGAGAGGATCACTTGAGCCCAGGAGGTCAAAGCTGCAGTGAGCCGTAATCATGCCACTGCACTCCAGCCTGGGTGACAGAGTGAGACCCTGTCTCAAAAAAGAAAAATAAGCACTTAAATATTTTGCCAGAAAAAATAGAAACTTTAATCACTTTATAATCTTTGGTAAATATAGTTTTAAAAATTATTGGTAAAATAAAATAAAAAACGTTATCAGAATTTAGACAATTGGTCTGAATTAGGCAGATCAGATATGTTTGCTGTAAGTTTTAAGGTCATAAACTGCTTGTATGACTTTTTTTCATGATTGTTCGACTTACCCGTTTTATAACCATTAAATTCTAGGTAAGGCCTAGAGACATGGAGTTAGCCATGCCCCCCTGGCTCTGCTGGGAAGGGTCAGACTCATCCACTTCTCTGTCCTTATCCTGGGCTCTGCAATCTGATATACACTTAAACCTGCTTATTTACCAGATTCCTCCCCAAAAATAAAGTTGCTAACAGTTAACTTTGTAACATACGCAATTGAGACGAGTGAGAAATAGTTTTAAGTGCAAGGTATTTAAGGAAAGTAGAATGTGTTTTTGTAAAAGATTATAGGAAGCAATGGAAATACGGTTTTTATTAAAGAGAAAGTAATTTTTTTCTAGTTTAGAGCTTTTAAGGATTATCTTAAGTTAAAAAATTATAGGACAAAACTGAAAGGCTAAGCAAGTTGTAAAAGACTGATCTTGTAAAGGAAGTTCTACGGGTGTAAGCAAGTTGGCTAAAACTTGAAAAAGATTAGTTTTTTATAAATTAAACATTAAAATGAAAGCATACTGATGCAGGACTAGAATCTGGGCCCATGTGTCAGAATAACAGGGTTTCCTTGGAACACTGATCTGTTCTTTGATAGAAAATTATACTGAATTATAGAGGGCTTATGGAAATCCTGTCTTATGATCACGCTGATTAAGAATGATTTGTTTATAAGGTTTTATTAAAAATTAGGTTTAACATTAATAACACAATAAAAAGGTAGAATTTGGTTTTCTCTTTTGAATAGCATTTTCATATATTATTGAGAGATGATGAAATACTTTTCTTCACCTTTTAAATAATCTGCAGGAAAAGAGGGAAAAAGAGGGGAAAGAAAAGAGACAGGCTCAGTTGGCCTCATATTGTCTTTACTGTGTCTTATTTGGAAAGCTGAGTCTCCCTTCTACCAATAAGTAAAAGATTTTGCACTTTAAAATATTTTTAGTCACTTCAGCTAAATGACCTATAATCCTATTTTGTGATATCAAGTATTTTAAGCCTTTGATATTTGAAAAACTTTCCAAAATCAAATGCTAAATTAAGTCTTTTTTGACCTCACTTTTTAAGTATCGGGTCCCCTAATGTCCAAAAGAAACATAGTCACCTTTGACATACTAAAACCATACAGAAAACATTGTCAAATATAAAATGGTGTTTAACTTTCTTTAGGCGATATTTATATAAAAATATTATTAGTATGTGTTCCAAAATTATTTACGATTCCTATAATTCTAATACATCTCAGTATATGTTCTCTGTAATATTTATAATTGTTACATTCAATTGTTGTGTGCCATAGAGGTGACCAGATTTCCTTGTTGATTGGGTCTTTTTTCTTTTTTTTGAGACAGAGTCCAGCTCTGTTGCCAGGCTGGAGTGTGGTGGCACGATCTCGGCTCACTGCAAACTCCACCTCCTGGGTTCAAGCAATTCTCTTACCTCAGCCTCTCAAGTAGCTGGAATTACAAGCATGTGCTGCCACCCCCGGCTTTTTGTATTTTTAGTAGAGACGGGGTTTCACCATGTTGGCAGGATGATCTCAATCTCCTGACCTCGTGATTTGCCCACCTCGGCCTCCCAAAGTGCTGGGATTACAGGCATGAGCCACCACGCCCAGCTCAGATTGTGTCTTTAACCATTGCTGCCCTGAGACTTTTCTCACAGATAATCACTATCTTGATTGATCCTTTTTAAAAGGTGGTTTTTGACTGGGCACAGGGGCACACGGTGTCTCACACTTATAATCCCAGCACTCTGGGAGGCCGAGGCAGGAGGATCACTTGAAGCCAGGAGTTTGAGACCAGCCTGGGCAACAAAGTGAGACCTTACTTCTACAAAAATTAGCTGGGTGTGGTGACATGCATTCATATTTTCATCTACTTGGGAGGCTGAGATGGGAGGATCACTTGAGCCCAGGAGTTTTAGGTTGCAATGAGCTAAGATCGCATCACCACACTCCAGCTAAGGAGACAGAGCAAGAACCTGTCTCTAAAAAATAAAATAAATAAAAGGTGGTTTGCTTTTTAAAAGGTACCCTTGACTGCAGATTTCTGATAACTTTGGAGATTGTGCTGTTAAAGCAGAGAGAAGAATTTCCAGGACTCTCACAGGAGAGCTGATGTGTTCCTGAATATCAAGCAGAACAGGAGTTAATTGCATGAACTGAACTAATACAAGACTGACAATCCTTTTATGATTTTTTGCTTGAAATGTGGCTGATTCTTTGTGTTTTGTTTTTCAGAGTCAAGAAAATTTCTTTTCTTTTGAGCTATTTGCAGCTTTTAACAATTGAGTAATGTATACTCCTGTGAGCAAACTTTAAAGCATATTTCTCTCTACCTGATTTCTCTAGAATTTGGAAGCTATTTCTGAGTATTCTCAGCTTATGACAATGTTATGAATAAAATTTTTCTTTTTGGTGTCGCAAAGAAAAATTAGTACTCGGACAAAGGATCTCCCAGCAAAGCAATTCCTTTTACTTCCTGCAGAAAGGGAACTCCCACTAGCAATCTCGCCGCGAGAGTACAACGAACAAAGGAAAGCAGACATATTTATTTCTTAAACATTTCTGGTTGTCCTTACTGCTATGTCCGATCTCCGTTGGCTGGAGCCAGACCTCACAATCTAAACTAAAACCCAATTGGCTAATAACTTGAAACATATAGCAATGGAGAGTATAAAAAGGAAGTCCAAATAGGGAAAAGGGACATAGGCTTTGAGCTGGGACATGCCTGTGAGCACGTCCAGCACAGACACCTTGGTTAAAGTACAAGGACATAGAATGTACTACGTGCCTGTAAGCATGTCGAACGGCTACATAGGATAGGGCTTCTAGCAAAAAGGCAAGAAGGCTTTTGAAGACAGCGTTTAAAACAAACTGTTATTTCTAACACATGAATTTTTCTTAAACAAGAAAGGAAACTTTGAAGAGAAACTTTTTTTTACTTCCCACAGCAATACTGTTATTTGTATAATTTCAATAAAGATTTGTTTTCTTTTGTAACAGGACACAGTTGGAGACACTGGCTGTTTTACCGCGGTTGTAGCTGGAATGACATGTTTTCAGACTGTTTTGAAGAACTGAGTTGGTCTATAGAGCCAGTAAAAGCTCTTTGGGAAAACAGACCTTATCCTTTACAGAGTTTCTAAACTGTGGCAGGTAAAGAATGTCACTTTTTTGTTGTTCTATTTTTTTTTTACCTTTTATTTTGAAATAATTTTAGACACACAAAAAAGTTGAGAAATAGTACAAAAATCTTGTATGTATCCAGATTCCCTAAATGTTAACATCTTACATAACCATATTAACAATTATCAAAACAAGGAAATTACCACTAATACAGCACTATCTATCCTACAAACTTTATTCAAATTTTTCCAATTGTTCTAGAATCTAAGTTTAGGATGTTCTTATGTCCTTTTCATCATCTAGAATCTAAGTTTGGGATCACACATTGAATTTAGTTGTCATGTCTCCTCAATCTCCTTTAATCTGAAACAATTCCTTTGTCTTTCATGATCATGAAAAAAATGTTGCTTTCTGACAGGCCCAGGAACCCCAAGTTATTTTGGGACCTCAAGAAGAGAAGAATTCACTCAATTTGTACAGGTGTCTGCAAACACAGATAAGTAGTTACCTGGGCTCAAGAGGCTTTTTAAAATATTTAATTTGAGATTCCTTATGAAATAAATTCCAGAAAAGCCCTTTAAAAAAAAAGAACCTATATGGCAAATACTTATTCATACTTCAGCAGCAAGATCATAGCAATCTATCTTGTTATTCACTTTGGGTTTCCACATGAAGCTATAATTCAAGAGATAAGGAAAGTCCAGGCTGAGTGTGGTAGTTTGTGCCTGTAATCCCAGCACTTTGGGAGGCCAACGCAAGCGGATCACTTGAGGTCAGGAGTTCAAGACCAGCCTGGCCAACATGGTGAAACCTCATCTCTACCAAAAATACAAGAATTAGCCAGGCGTGGTGGTGTGCACCTGTAGTTCCAGCTGCTTGGGAGGCCGAGACAGGAGAATTGCTTGAGCCTGGGCAGCAGAGGTTGCAGTGAGCCAAGATCATGCCACTGTATTCCAGCTTGGGTGACAGAGTGAGAATCCCTCAAAAAAGAAATAAAGAAAGAAAAAGAAGAAAGAGAGAGAGAGAGAGAGAGAGAAAAGGAAGGAAGGAAGGAGGGAGGGAGGGAGGAGGGAAGGAAGGAAGGAAGGAAGGAAGGAAGGAAGGAAGGAAGGAAGGAAAGAAGGAAGGAAGGAAGGGTCCAGCAGCCCTTACCAATGAACTGGAGCCAGCTTTGAACAATCCATGTTGAAAGTAACAAGCTGTCTAGCCAGTCCTTGGTATCTAAATACCATTCCCCATAACACCAGGGCTCCTCAGAGAAGCCCTCCTCAGAGAAGTTGATTCCAGGGCTGAGGCAGGAAGTATCAACTAAATGTGGGACATCATATTGTACTAGCAAGAACAAAAATGCTCAAATACCAGTTGGAGGAGGGCCAAAGGACATAGGAGCCAGAATGAAAGGGCTCCCAGAAGCCAAATTTAAGACAACTTAAGAATATGAAGAATGGCCAGGCATGGTGGCTCATACCTGTAATCCCAGCACTTTGGGAGGCTGAGGCAGGTGGATCACTTGAGATCAGGAGTTTGAGACCAGCCTGGTCAACATGGGAAAGTCCCATCTCTACTAAAATTATAAAAATTAGCTGAGTGTGGTGGTGTGCACCCATAATTCTAGCTACTCGGGAGACTGAGGCGAGAGAATTGCTTGAACCAAAAGTGGAGGTTACACTGAACCAAGATCACACCACTGCACTCTAGCCTTGGTGACAAAGTGAGACTGTGTCTAAATAAATAAATAAATAAAAAGAATAATGACTGAAATTGGTTATAACACATTGAATAATAATTTTTTAAGAACATGAGTCCAGGGGTGGGCATGGTGTCTCACGCCTGTAATTCCAGAACTTTGGGAGGCCAAGGCAGTAGGGGAACATAGGAACAAAAAAGACACAAGACATACAGGCAACAAACTGCAAAGTTGCCGATGTAAATCCTACTATATCAGTAATTACATTAAATTTAAATGAAATAAGCCTTATAATTATAAGGCACAGACTAGCAGAATGGATTTTTTAAATAATCAAACTATATGCTGCCTTTAGAGACATAATTTAGAATCAAAGGCACAATTAAACTAAAAATAAAATAATGACAAAAAGATATGCTGTGTAAGCAGTAACCGTCAGAGAGCTGAAGTGGCTGTACTATATCAGATGAAAGAGACTTCAAGACAAAAAAAAAGTTACTTGAGAAAGAAAGATGTTTTGTAACAATAAAAAAAAAAAACCTCAATTTGACATGGAGAAATAACAATTATAAGCATAGATGCGCCTAATAATAGAGCACCAAAATACATGAAACTAAAATTGAGAGAACTGAAAAAGAGACAACTCAGTAATAATACTTGGAGACTTCAATTCTCCATTCTTAATAATTGACAGAGGCCAGCTGCAGTGGCTCAAACCTGCAATTCCAGTGGTTTGGAGGGCCAAGGTGGGAGAATCAGTTGAGGCTAGGAGTTCAAGACCAGTTTGGGCAACACAGCAAGACTCTATCTCTACAAAAATAATTTTTTAAAAAAGAATCTCTATTTAACAAGTAAGCAAGCTGCCCTAGTAAAACAATACTATCTTGTCATTTTTGTTGTCTCCATCCTTCACTCATTACTCTGGCCACACAGATTTCCTTCAGTATTTGAAATGAGCCATGCACCTGCCTATCCCGGGACATCTGTTTTTCCCTCAGCCCCTCCTCTTTACCCACAATACCCCACGCCTTTCCTTCAAGTGCTTACCAAAATTATAATAACTTGCTCCATATCTGTTGTGCTATCTGTCTCCCTCAAAAGATTATAAGACCCAAGAGAGTGACGACTTGCTTACCATGATGCCCTTAGTCCTAGCACAATGCCTAGCAAATACTAGGCACACAGTAAGTATTTTTAAGAGAACGAATTAATTTGTTTAGTGGGTTCACCAATGTATCATCAACTATCACAAATCTCACCATTGTTAGAAAAGCACTTATTTTAGAATAAATTTGTCTCCAAGGAACAGCTATCATTTTTTGTTTTGTCTTGTTTTGTTTGGGCAGGGAGTCTCACTCTGTCACCCAGGCTGGAGTGCAGTGGCGTGATCTCGGTTCACTGCAACCTCTGCCTCCCAGGTTCAAGCGATTCTCCTGCCTCAGCCTCCTGAGTAGTTGGGACTACAGGCGCTCGCCACCACGCCCAGCTAATTTTTGTATTTTTTAGTAGAGACGGGATTTCACTATATTGGCCAGGCTGGTCATGAACTCCCGACCTCAAGTGATCCATCCACCTCGGCCTCCCAAAGTGCTGGGATTACAGGCATGAGCCACTGCACCCGGCCAACAGTTAACATTTTTCTTTTTTTTGTTGTTTTTGTCTGTCTGTCTGTTTGTTTGTTTTTGAGATGGAGTCTTGCTACGACACCCAGGCTAGAGTGCAATGGCGCGATCTCGGCTCACTGCAACCTCCACTTGCCCAGTTCAAGCGATTCTTCTGACTCAGCCTCCTGAGTAGCTGGGATTACAGTGCCCATCACCATGCCCTGCTAATTTTTGTATTTTTAGTAGACACAGAGTTTCACCATGTTGGCCAGGCTGGTTTCAAACTCCTGACCTCAGGTGATCCGCCTGCCCCGGCCTCCCAAAGTGTTGGGATTACAGGAGTGAGCCACCGCGCCCAGCCCAGTTATCATTTTAGATTTAAGTCTGCTGATGTTCCCTGAAGGTTTCTGCCAGCCTGTTTCTCAGTATCTTTGTAATGAACCTAGGTTTGCAAGGAGGTAGAAAATCAGACGGAATGAGCATGCGCTCATTTGCAGGGAAAATATACAGAGCATGGTAAATCAGGCAGAAAGCATCTTGAAAAGGTTCATCTGATGGGTCTTACCAGAGCTTACTGCAGCATCTGGCATATCGTGGATGTGGCAGAGCAATTAAGAAAGTGACTTAAGGTTTGTTTGCTTATTTTGCTGCTGCCAACCATCAAGGAGTGAGTTATTTTTTTTTCCTCTCCCAGGAGAGTAGCCAGTATCTCAGGTACTAAAAGTGTGGATTTTTCTCTTTTCATGGGAGCAATTAATATGTGTTTATGTTTCTTTCTAAAAAAGAATGAATGAGGCCGGATGCAGTGACTCATGCCTGTAATCCCAGCACTTAGAGAGGCCGGGGTGGGTGGATCACCTGAGGCTGGGAGTTCAAGACCAGCCTGACCAACATGGAGAAACCCCATCTCTATTTAAAACATAAAATTAGCCAGGCGTGGTGGTACATGCCTGTAATCTCATTTACTCAGGAGGCTGAGACAGGAGAATTGCTTGAATCCGGTTAGCCGAGATTGTGCCATTGCACTCCAGCCTAGGCAACAAGAACAAAACTTTAGAAAGAAAGAGAGAGAGAGAGAGAAAGAAAGAAAGGAGGGAAGGAAGGAAGGAAGGAAGGAAGGAAGGAAGGAAGGAAGGAGGGAGGGAGGGAGGGAGGGAGGGAGGAGAGAGGGAGGGAAGGAGGAAAGAAGGAATATAAACTGCACATTGGAATTTACTGACATGAAAATAATCACTAAAAACAGGCATTTTCTGTTAAATGCCTAAGCTTATTGAGGGAATTAAGTAGCCTGGGGAGAGGATGCAATGTAGGCCTTGCATTTTTCTGTTTTAGAAGAATAATCTAGAATGGGATTATACCCTCAAGACTCGAGAGAGCAGTAGGGAAAGTGGAGACATGAGTCATGAATGTTCAGAAGGTCTGAGGTGGCCAAGCCTCCAGATGAATCTGCCCATTGATCCTTGGAAGGACTGGGCTGGGATCCCTGCGGTGTGGCAATTCTGTGAATAGGACCCAGTAATCTGTGCTTTTTGTTTTTGTTGTTTGTTTGTTTGGGTTGTTTTGTTTTGTTTTGTTTTGCGATAGAGTCTCGCTCTGTCACCAGGCTGGAGTACAGTGGCCCAATCTTGGCTCACTGCAACCTCCACCTCCCAGGCTCAAGTGATTCTCCTGACTCAGCCTCCTGAGAAACTGGGACACAGGTGCATGCCACCACGCCCAGCTAATTGTTGTATTTTTAGTAGAGATGGGGTTTCACCATGTTGGACAGGATGGTGTCAATCTCCTGACCTCGTGATCCGCCCACATCGGCCTCCCAAAGTGCTGGGATTACAGGCGTGACAGATACTCCTTTTTTAATATAACATACTCTATTTTGGGCTTATCTGTTGCATCCTTGTAGTTAGACCCAGATAGTTGTCTCTGGTTAGAACATCCATTCAAGTGATGTGCCTTTCTCAGATCATCACATATGGAAGACACAATTTCCACATACTCCTCATTGGTGATGTTAATTTTTTGTGTCCAGTCAAGATGTTGTACAATCTCTAGATAGTTACTGTGCTTCTTGCAACTAATAAGCTTTCCATGGGTAGAAATTTAAGACTATACAAACATTCTGCTCCTCATTATAGCTCCTCCTAGATTTAGCATCCATGAATGATTCTTACCTGAACCAGTCTTTACTATAATGCTTGCAAAATGATTATTTTTCTAACTCTAGCTTTGCGAGTACATTTATCAGTCAGTGCATGGCACTCTGCTCACATTAATTTACTCTGGATGGATATTTGACGACGGATGTAATTCTAGGTTGAAAATAATTTTCCTCAGGATTTTGAAGCAATCCTTCACTATCTTTCAGCATCCCATGTTGCTATTGGGAAGTCTGGTGCCATTCTGAATCCAGTTGCCCAATGTGTAATCTTTTCTTTAGCCTTCGTGTGCTGACATTGTACAATAATGTACTGGGATTTTTAAATTTTTTGTCCTTTTTTCCTGGAGTGCTTCTTCTCAATTTTCATCCTCCTCCTCCAGCTGGAGCTGGTTGTTGCCTGAGACAGGTGTACCACTGTCTTTCTGTCCCTTCCCTTTTCTCTGCATATTTAATCCTCCATTTCCTGGACACGAAGTTTTTCTCTTTTTCAGCACCCTCACGGTGCTGAACCACATGTTCTCTAGTACTGTCTCAAGCAATTTGTTAATAGAAAAAAGTTGCTAAATGATACAATGAGACTAATATAGAATCTCGGCACATAGTCGTGTAAGGGGACGGGGGGCGGAGGCACTCCCAGTTCCCCGATGAGGTTATTGGCCTCTCTTACCCCGAAGTATGGGGAAAGGAGCCCCAGAGCTGCGGTGAGTTTGCCGTTGGAATAAATATCGTGGAGCCAAAGAGTTTTGCAGAGAGCGATTTATCAGACAGAAAAAGGGAAAAGAGAAAAACAGCTCCCGCAGCCGTGGGAGGGGATCCAGAGAAGGAATCGTCTAGGGAGGGAGCGCGGGAGTTTAACCTTTGAGTTATTCCCGCCCCTTTCCTGTTCTCCTCCAATGAGAGGAGCTCTTTCCAACCTCCTCTGCAGTGATTGATCTTTGACTCTGACACCGGACTGGCTACTTGGTCCACAACTCTGAGTTACAGCCCCCTCCTCCCAGAGCTCTCGGCAGGTGTTGTTTTTTGTTTTTTTGTTTTTCTTTCTTTTGAGTCAAAGGAGCCTCGCCTGGATTTCTCTACCTAGCCTGAGCGCAGGAAACCCAGACAAAGCACTTTACGTCCTGGATGGAGGCGTGGAGCCGGGAAACTCCTGCCTTTGAAACTACGCCCCTCATGGGCCGGGAAGAGAAGTTTTTCTTTAACACAGTCCCTCAGTTGCACCTGGCATAACTGTCTCCAGTGTCCCTGGAACAACAGCATGTATGTAAGAGAGTGTGTGTGTGCGCGTGTGTGTGTGGTTTTAAGGAGCGGAGAGTTTAATAGGCTGGACAGAAGGAAGAAGGCAGAAGGAAGAGGTTCCCCCGTACAGAGACAGAGGGAGGGGGGCTCCAAATTGGACAGAGGAGGTCCCCCTATGAAACTTTTCAAAATGTACAAATAACTGCTTATTTGTGCACATGTCCCAAATAACAAATAAGCTATAATATGTTTCATGGATGCAGGAGGTGTGAGTCTCCTGGCTCACATCTGCAATCGCAGTGCTTCAGTAAGCCAAGGAGGGAGGATCACTTAAGGCCAGGAGTTTGAGACCAGCCTGGGCAACACAGCAAGAACTCATCTCGCCAGGCACAGTGGCTCACGCCTGTAATCCTACACTTTGTGAGGCCGAGGCAGGTGAATCACTTGAGATCAGGAGTTTAAAACCAGCCTAGCCAACAGGGTGAAACCCTGTCTTTACTAAAAATACAAAAAAATTAGCCAGGTGTGGGGGCACCTGTAATCCCAGCTACTCAGGAGCCTGAAACAGGAGAATCACTTGAACGTTCCCAGGAGGCAGAGGTTGCAGTGAGCCAAGATCGCACCACTGTACTCCAGCCTGGGTGACAGAGGGAGAATCTGTCTCAAAAAAAAAAAAAAAAGAAAGAAAAAAGAACCCATCTCTACAAAAATTAAAGATTGAAAAAATTCCAGCTACTAGGGAGGCTAAGGTAGGAGGATTGCTTGAGACCAATAGGCCTAGGAAGCAGTGAGCCATGACTGGGCCACTGCACTCCAGCCTGAGTGGCAGAGTAAGACCCTCTCTCAAAAATAAATAAATAAAGCAATATGAGATATTACTTATGAATTCTGGAAAAATAACAGAGGGAAACAGGGGAACGAAAGGGATCTCTCCTTTAATTGAAATATTTTTTGGCTGGATGAGGTGGCTCACATCTGTAATCCCAGCACTTTGGGAGGCCAAGACGGGCAGATAACCTGAGGTTCAGAGTTTGAGTCCAGCCAACATGGAGAAATCTCATCTCTACCAAAATTACAAAATTAGCCAGGCATTATGGCACATGCCTGTAATCCCAGCTACTCAAGAGGCTGACGCAGGAGAATCACTTGAACCCGGGAGGCAGAGGGTTGTGGTGAGCCGAGATCATGCCATTGCACTCCAGCCTCAGCAACAAGAGTGAAACTCAGTCTCAAAAAATATATTTTTTTCTTCCTTCCTTCACTTTAAATATTTTTCTTCCTTTCTTCCTCCCTTCCTTCCTCCTTTCTCTTTTTCTCTTTCTTTTTTTGAGACACGGTCTCACTCTGTCACCCAGGCTGGAGCACAATGGTGAAATCACAGCTCACTGCAATCACTGCCTTCTGGGCTCACACCCCCGTCTGGAATTTTGATATTGTTTTTAATTTACAAATTCATTTGATAAAAATTGAAATCTTGATGAAATGAATCTTTTCTACCATGAATATAGTGCATCTTCTGTCATTTAGGTCTCCCTCAATGCCTATAACGGGTATCTGATATTTTACAGCTGCCCAACATATTTTGGAAATCCCTTCCCCATTTTTAGACTTCTCCATATTATGACTCTCTTCCCAGGCAGAATTGAAAAACTGTATTTCCCAGAATCCCCTGCAACTTGGACATACATATATAACCAACTCCCACTGAGCAGGTACACCCTAGCTGAAAACAGAAGATCCTACCAAAATGATTGCGGGAATATTTTTACTATAGAATGTGAAACGACATTCCTGGTGGTCCAGTCTCTCTCTTCATTGGGGGTGGCAGTCCAGTAGCAGGCACCAGCAGATGCCGGGTTTCCACTGGAACCACTTGGTTCTGTGGTCATTTTTCCTGGCTTCTGCCTATGTGGCATCCCAGCTTAGTTCCTCTTAGACATTTTGTAAGCTAATTAATAGGTGGATTAATCTAAGGTGGATTCTGCAGTCTGCTACTGATCACTGACATGGAATTAGGAACCAGAAGTGGGTTACTGAGTGTGACAGAACCTTAAAACAGTGGACTGTTTAGTGAAGTGCCTGAGAATACGGTGGTGAAGAAACAGGTATTGCAAGCTGAAAAGTAGATGGGCGAGACGACATGGCCACAGCTCTTCTGGACTCAAGTTGGCTCCGTGTTCTCATTCTGGCATGGGGCTGAAGGTGCAGCCCCTTTCTGGAGCTTGCTGTTCTCCAACAGAGGGCAGAAACATAACCATCACCTGAGCATGAGAGCTGAGAAGGATGTTTTGGAAGTTAGAGAAGACAGCAAGTGGCCGGGCGCGGTGGCTCACGCCTGTAATCCCAGCACTTTGGGAGACTGAGGTGGGTGGATCACCTGAGGTTGGGAGTTCAAGACTAGCCTGACCAACATGGAGAAACCCTGTCTCTACTAAAAACTACAAAAATTAGCTGGGCATGATGGCACGTGCCTGTAATCCCAGCTACTCAAGAGGCTGAGGCAGGAGAATCACTTGAACCCGGGAGGTGGAGGTTGCAGTGAGTCAAGATTGCATCATTGCACTCCAGCCTGGGCAACGAGTACAAAATTCCATCTCAAAAAAAGAGAGAGAGGAACTATAAAGTAGTGGTCTAGGAAAGCAGGGGAGTAAAGTGGATTCCAAAAATGTAGTATGACCATCAGGAAACAGGAAGGGCCTCCATGAAATGACTGGTCATGAATTTAAAGTGGTAATGCAGCATGGTAGTGTGCTTTCTCCTGATCACTTTGGTAGCACACGTCCAGGAACAGAGAAGGCAAAGAACTGCATTTAGTCTGAGATGAGGTTTTGCCGAGGGAGGATGGCAAAGCAAGAGACCGCAAGGGAGTTAAGGGAGACTATAAAGGAATTGTCTTAAGAACGGACTACGGAGTTTAAGCAGGGTAAAAAGGAGGGATGGGCACTTTCTGTTTGAAGCATCTCTCTCAAAGTATGGTCCACACTAAAGATCTGGTCTTTACAGATATCCACAGATATCCAAAATCAGAATTTCTGCAAGACAGAAAACTCTTCTTTTTACAAGCACACCATGTAATTCAGGCACATGGTAAAGTTAAAAAACCGAGATTGTAAAGGTTTTGCTATTAATTGCTATAGAGAAACATCTAGACAGCAACAGCAGCACAAAAGAAAAAAGTATACGGCCCCTTCCATCAATGCTTAGGACTTAACGTTTACATTAATGCCAATAAAACGCATAATTCAAGTTCTTTTTCCAGTAACTACGTCACACAGTCCTTTGAACAGTTGTTAAAGATCCTTATCAAGACCAAATCCAAGAGCAAGCCCAAATTCCACGTCATAACCTGCCACGTAAGCCCAGCCACTAACCCGCTACACAGCTCCCTTTGCTTCTAAAAACCATTTCGGAGGCTGATTCGGATTCCCCTTGAGTTGGCTTTACACTGTTACTTTTATTTCTTTAGTAGTTCATCAAATTCATATTTACAATTCATAAATATGAAATATAGAATCCAGTGCTTGCAAATAAAAAGAAACCAAAATGCTCATCAAGAAAAATCACAACAGACGCAACAAAGATGAATGCATTTTTGTATATTTACTTAGGAAATAAAAGTTAAAAGAAACATCTGGCTATCAAGAGCAAAACTAAAGAAAAAAAACTTCATGTTTAAAGACGCGATTGCTATCGCTGCCATCAACACATACTCTTTTTTCACTGTTTATTTCACATTATCGTTTGCATAGATGTATAAGATCCTCAAAGATCTGTGCCAAGGGCAGAATAACTTCAACTATATTAATACCCCATCGAGCCATGGGCCCACTAAACAATCTCCATTCATCTCTATAGTCCATTGCTGGAAGCTTATTCCAATTCTCTGTTAGTAGCCACAGGTCTTGTATGCCCCTCCTGTTTCTCCCAGGTTGCTTATCTCTAATCATAATGGCCGAATACAGGGATATCCTCTCTTCCAAACTTTCCTAACACCAAAGTGTTCTACCACCAGCAACCCCACGATGCAGATACAGCCACTGCTGTTCAAGCCTAAAAGGGACCAACGCAAAGGTTAAGTATTTCCATTTTCCACCCAGAAGAGATTATATAAACACGGTCTTTAACTGTATATAGATAATGGAGTTCATGTTGAAACAGCTGTAACACATGTAAGGTGAGGTAAAAAATACAAATGAAACTCAAATTAGGTTGGAGGCCAGGCATGGTGGCTCACTCCTGTAATCCCAGCAATTTCGAAGGCCAAGGCAGCCAGATCACTTAGGTCAGGTGTTTGAGACCAGCCTGGCCAACACGGTGAAACCCCGTGTCTTCTAAAAATACAAAAATCAGCCAGGCATGGTGATGCATGCCTGCAATCCCAGCTACTTGGGAGTCTGAGGCAGGAGAATCGCTTGAACCCAGGAGGTGAAGGTTGCAGTGAGCCAAGATTGCACCACCACACTCTAGCCTGGGAGACAGAGCGAGACCCTGTCTCAAAAATAAAATAAAATTAGGTTGGAGATTTGCTAGGCGTAAGAGCCATAAGACTGCCAAGGTAAAGTTCATGAGGAGTGAGAAGAAGGGGTGAGAATAACTGGGGGAGTTTTCACAGTGGGAGTGAGACCCTGGAAGACACGCACTATTTGAGCAGATGAAGAAGGTATTCCAGATGTAGGCAGCAGCATGAACAAACTCCCAGAGGGAGGAATGAGCACAGTATGTGGAAAGGTCAGTGAAGGCACAGCCACGGCTGGAGCAGCACAGGACCCCTGGAGAAGAATAGGAGGTAAGGCAGAAGAGGGGCACTGTGGCCCGACCAGGGATGGCCCGAGAACCTTGTCCGGCTTCTTCTCTGCAGGGTGCAATTTCTGATGCTGAACAAAACTTCCATACCATTTGAAGGCTTTCCCACACACCTTACATTCATAAGGCTTCTCCCCAGTGTGAACTCTCTGATGCTGAATGGAGGCTATTTTCTGAGTGAAGGCTTTGCCGCACTCCTTACATTGGTAAGGTTTCTCCCCAGTATGAATTCTCTGATGGACGATAAAAAGTGATCTACAACCAAAAGCTTTCCAGCATTCCTTACATTTATAGAGTTTCTCCCCTGTGTGCAATCTCTGATGCTGAAGGTACGCTGCGCTCCTGCGGAAGGCCTTCCCACACTCTTTACATTCATAGGGTTTCTCTCCAGTGTGGATCCGCTGATGCTGAGTCAAGGCTGTGCTGGAACTCAAACCTTTGCCGCACTCCTTACATTCATAGGGCCCCTCTCCAATGTGGTTTTTCTCATGTACAATACAGTCGTAGCTGGACTTGAAAGCTTTGCCACATTCCTTACACTTAAAGGGCTTTTCCCCAGTATGACTCATCTGATGCCGAATAAGCTTTGAGTTGTATCGGAAGATTTTCCCACACTCTTTACATTCATAGAACTTCATTCCACCTCGAAGTATCAGATTTGGATTTAGACTGAAAGTCTGCTTCGTTGCCTTACTTTTAAAATCAAAGTGCTGAGAAACGTTCCTGAGATGTCCTCCTACTGGCATTCTGTGCAACTCTGTTTCTTCAGAGGCTTCCTGCTTTATAACTGGCCCTTCATTTTTGATCCAGGACTCACCACCTGACCAAAGAAACCATAAGTGTCCCTAGTTACAAAACTGGAAGAAAAGTAGAATCCAGTGGTCCTAATTTCTCTTGTAGAATGCAATTGTTAAAGATATACATGTGACATGGTCATACACAAGCATCTATAAAGGAGGATGAGACAGACAAAGAAGAAGAACGGCATGCCAGGTGTGGTGGCTCATGCCTGCAATGCCAGCACTTTGGGAGGCTGAGGCTGGCAGGTGAGCTCAGGAGTTCGAGACCAGCCTGGGCAACGTGGTGAAACACTGTCTCTACAGAAAATACAAAACCTAGCTGAGCGTGGTGGCGCACACCTGTGGTCGTAACTACTTGGGAGGCTGAGGCGAGAGGATCACTTGAGCCCAGGAGGCAGAGGTTGCAGTGAGTGGACATCGTGCCACTGCACTCCAGCCTGGGCAGTAGAGCCAGACCCTGTCTCAAAAAAACAGAAAAATAATGACATGCAATTGGAGAGGTAAAGACACAAAACAGAACAGGATAGACGGCCAGGAAGTGCTCCCCATGAGAAAGGCTGGAAAACGAACTACGGTAAGTGAAATGGGAAGGAGAATCAAAAATGGGAAGGAAAGAAGGCATGAGGGGGAAAGAAAAGAAACAAGAAGAGAATAGGAAAGAACAGCAAGAAATGGAAAAATTTTTTAAAGAGAGACAGAAAGATGGAAACCTAGAAGAGGAAAAAGGAGTGAGGGACTGGGGAGAACGGAGGAGCAGCAGCTCCAGCACTACAAGAGGCCTTGTAGAGAAACACAAACCAGGAAAGATGGATCCCAATCCCTACCTGTGACCCAGGAAATCACCTCAGATTCTAAACGATGTTCTAACTAGCCTAGATTTAAATATCCCACTCAATATTCTGGGACACAAGATGATTACTGCTGGGCACAGTGGCTCACACCTGTAATCCCAACACTTTGGGAGGCCGAGGGGGGCGAATCACCTGAGGTCGGGAGTTCGAGACCAGCCTGAGCAACATGGTGAAACCTCGTCTCTACTAAAAATACAAAAAAAAATTAGCTGGGCATGGTGGTGCATGTCTGTAATCCCAGCTACTTGGGAGGCTGAGGCACGAGAATCGCTTGAACCTGGAGGCAGAGGTTGTAGTGAGCCAAGATCGCAACGTTGTACTCCAGCCTGGGCGACAAAAGCGAAACTCCGTCTCAAACAAAAAAAAAAGATGATTACTTTCAGAAAGTCAGCTGTAACAGAAGTTGGATCAGAGTGCTGTAAGCCACTGTGTACCACTGCTAAAGGAACCACTGTATACAAAAGCACGTATGTGTGACAAGGCTTGAAAACTTTCTTCTGAAAAACAAGGAGATGCAAGTAACCAAAACCTTCCAGGACTGGTTAGCCATCTCAGGGAAATTTTAGGTGGTGTGTGCACATGCATGTGTGTGTGTATGCGTGCATGTGTGTGTGTGTGTGTATGCATGCGTGTGTATGTGTGCGTGTGTACATGTGTGTGTATGCGTGTGTGTGCGTGCGTGTGTGCATGCGTGCGTGTGTGTATGCATGCGTGTGCGTGTGTGTGTGCGTGCATGTGTGCGTGTGTGTGTGTAGGGGGCTATGAAGGGAGAATATTCCTAGCCCTTTCCTCTATAGTCCCACCTGTGGTAAATATAATGTAGATATAAACATTACAGCAAATGAAACTCTAAAGTGATTTAGATAGTAAAAAGGCAAATTAAAGCCATTCTTCCCAGGGCTGAAAGCCTAAAGTAAAATTCATAGCTATAGCACAAATAAATCAGTTTGGCCCCCAAAATCGTATTTTCCTTAAAGTTGCCTGAAACCTCACTTCTTTGCAATGAAAAGTGGCATACAATTAAAACTTTTCCACCGGCAAGTAAGAAAGAAGTGGTTTAGGAGCTATGGGGTCACAGCTTTTCTGCCCGGGAGGACAGCCACATGAATGTGCAGATGACATGAGGCCATGGACTCCTAGAGGTGGTCTTTCGAAGCTCAGGTTCAGAACTCAGCGTAAGGTCAGAGAGTGCAGTGAGCATCGACTTGTAAATGACTGGGAGCCCTGTTCCCGGCGGCATACAGAACACTTCTCCTAGTAAAGCAGGGAGGCAAAACAAGAAACTGAAGCCCTGGATTCTCACACTCACCCTGACTGATGCCGCTCGGAATCTCGGCATCCCAGGGATCTGGTCCCCATGGTGCTTCCCCTCTCTCCAGGTGGGAGATTAGAGCAGGTTTGGGGAATGGAAACGCTACTTCATGAAGAAAAAGAGAAAGACAAATTGAGGGGAGACGTCCAGAGCTGTTCCTGGGATCTCTCTCAGCCACCCTCCATCAGGCTACCTGGGAGAGAAACGGAACACCAGCAGACCAAGTGAGAGTTCGACAGGGAGATCCAAACTGTGCTCCACAATTAAGCCGAGGAGGTATGATTCTCCTCCGAAAGGAGCTGCAAGCTGGCCCTGACTCAGAAGAAGGGAACTCCCTCAGGAACGATGTACGTGCTGCTCCCTTGGGAGACCCTTCCACAAAGGGAGAGCCAACATCCACAGAAAATGGGATGGACGAAGGAACAAAGGGCTTACCTAGGGTGCCAGAGAGAATGCTTTCCCGACCGGGTGCAGTGGCTCACGCCTGTAATCCCAGCACTTTCAGAGGCCGAGGCGGGCGGATCACCTGAGGTTGGGGCTCGAGACCAGCCTGACCAACATGGAGAAAGCTCATCTCTATTAAAAATACAAAAAATTAGCCAGGTGTGGTGGCACATGCCTGTAATCCCAGCTACATGGGAGGCTGAGGTAGGAAAATCGCTTAACCCCTGAGGAGGAGGTTGCAGTGAGCGGAGATCATGCCATTCATTGCACTCCAGCCTGGGAAACAAGAGCGAAATTCCATCTCAGAAGAAAACAAAACAAAACAAAAACACTTTCCCTCAGGGCCCAGAACCACGCTGTTCCCTGGAGTATAAGCAAGTCTAGTTTCAAAACCAAAGTGAAGTCAGGCACAGTGGCACATGCCTATAGTCCCAGCTACTTGGGAGGCTGAGGCAGGAGAATTGCTTGAGCCCCAGGAGTTTGAGGCTGCAGTGAGCCATGGCTGTGCCACTGCCCTCCAGCCTAGGTGACAGAGTGAGACTTGTCTCAAAAAAAAAAAGGAAAAAAAAAAGGAGAAGCAAGAATTTCCCTACCCAGTATTTCTGGAGGCTGGTGATTACAAAAATCTCCTCTGAAGTCATCAAACCCTAGGGCTACCAGAATCCCCAAAACATCTGAGGAAGATAGCAAACTGTTACAGCCAGCCACAGAGGGAGGCCTTACCCAGGGAAGCCACGTTTGCATAATTCTCCAGCATCACCTCCCTGTATAGGGCCCTCTGCGCAGGGTCGAGGCTGGCCCATTCATTCGGGGTGAAGTACACAGCCACGTCCTCAAAGGCCACTGACTCCTGAAACCACAGGTTCCTGCTCAGTCTCTGTGTGAGAAGCAGAAGGGAGAAGGAAGCAGCCTGAGCTTCAGGGAAGGGATAAACCTGCCTGAGTCCACAGGGAACTCAGCCCCACTGAGCAGCCCCAGAGGTGCAGCCTCTCAAACAGGAGCAGCCAGCACCACAGACAGGGCGAGCCCTCAGCCGGCAGCTCCACTTGCACACGGGGAGCCCCAGCGCTCTCCCATCTCCCCAGCTCTGGAGCCCCTAACTGCTACTGCTTCTTATAGCCTGGCAACCAGGTGCTTTCTCCCTGGCAACTGCATCAGCTTCTAGGTTCCCGGCTTCACAGATCTGTCCTCTGGCACCTCCTACCCTCATGCACTCCATCCTCCTGTCTCCTTATTTTCTATACCCTAACGACTACCGACAGCTGCGACTCACCGTGATATGGTTTGGCTCTGTCCCCACCCAAATCTCATCTTGAATTCCCCTGTGTTGTGGGAGGCACCTGGTGGGAGGTCATTGAATTATGGGGGCAAGTCTTTCCCATGCTGTTTTCATGATAGTGAATAAGTCTCATGAGATTCTGAGGTCTCCCCAGCCATGTGGAAGTATAAGGACAATTAAACCTCTTTTTGTTCCCAGTCTCGGGTATGTCTTTATCAGCAGCATGAAAAGGGACCAATCCACCCTGTATCCACGCATCCAAAGCGCACACGCACAGCCCCATCTGCTCCCTGCACCTGGCATCTCTTTGGTTCTCCCCAACATTGTCCACTATGTGCAGAGAAGTGGGTTAGAAACATACAAATTTCTCTTTTCTACCTTTCTGCCTATCAGAAAGCTGGCTCTCTTGAAAGAAACCTTTAGCCATCCTGTCTTGACCCTCTTCTCTGAACCACTAGTCTTCAAAGACAGGCTGGCGGTGCCAAGTTCCTGGGCACAGACCTGTCCCCCAGTTTTCTGAGCTCCAGCCCATCTACCAAGGCAGTATCTTCACTAGGCGTTCCTCTCTCTGACTCCTTTCCCTGGGCCACCTTCATCTTCCCAAGAATGAAGACAACTACATTGTTGATTAGCCCTATGCACCAGGCTTGCAGGTTGGTTATTTTATTTGTTTATTTATTTATTTTTTCGAGACGGAGTCTTGCTCTGTCACCCAGGCAGGCTGGAGTGCAGTGGTACAATCTCCGCTCACTGCAACCTCTGCCTCCCAAGTTCAAGCTGGGATAACAGGCACACACCACCATGCCAGGCTAATTTTTATATTTTTAGTAGAGATGGGGTTTCACCATGTTGGCCAGGCTGGTCTCGAACTCCTGACCTCAGGTGATCCACCCGAAAGTGGATCCCAAAGTGCTGGGATCAAACAGGCATTGAGCCACTGCACCCAGCCTTTCTCTGCTTCTAGAGTCAGCATAGAGCAGACCACAGGGACGAGGCTCTCAGCTTGGAGGCGGTTTCATGACCTGTATGCCTTCTCACCTTGATGCTCCCACTGATGACTCCACCTCCCAGGAGAGTCTCATTACCCTATGCAGTCAGCCTTGTTCTTTTCAGATGCTGAAAATGAAAATGCCCACCACAGGGGCACAGCCAAGCTCCTAACTCTTGCATGTCACATTCTACACTCTGACTCCTGGTAGCCCTGAAGCAGCCTATGCACTGGAGTGGGCACAGGGGAACAGAGAGAATGGAATATGACGCTAACTGGTCTTGAAGGAAGGAGGGAAACACTGTACATCAAGGATCAATTCTGGCAACTCAAACTGCTGAGAGCAGCTCTACTGGCTCTATACGCAGGTCCTTATGAGAGCAGTTAGAGAGCAGTTAGAGCAGTTAGAAAACTCAAACAAGAGCAGTTAGAGAACTCAGTTCTAAAGGAGACACTGAAAGGAAAAAATAAAACAAATTTAGACACTCCTCAAACAGAGAGTCAGCCTCTAATCTGGGCAATGATGAGGTCCAAAGGACCCCCAAAATAATGTAAGCCAAGAGTCCAGACAGCAGACTGGGTCATGGTGTCCTGTGTACAATGACTGCTTTGCCAAGGCGTTCTGAGGACAGTAACCACAGGCGCACAGGGAAAACCAAATTTCACCTCCATTTAGAGCGAGTCAAGCCTCACTCCCTGACATCTCCAGAGCTTCTCTCATAACCTTCTTCTCCCGGCCTACATCCATCAGCTCTTCTTCCATAAATTATCTGTCTCTCCTGCCATCTACTATCCTCAAGCTTCATGAGCCCTAAAAAGTGCCTAATATTAAAGAAAAAACCTTGTTTTAAGGCAGTTGGGTTTGGGATATCTTTTTGTTCCTCCTGTGGTTGGTCCCTATGTACCTTACCTTATTTTCTTTTTCTTCACAGTATTATTTATCATGTCATATGATGTGGTTTACTATCTATCTCCCCCCACCAGAGTGTAACTCCATGAGGCAAGAATTGTTTGCTCATGATTGGTTTAGCACACAGTACAGTGCCTGGTATGTATTAGATGCTTAAGATACATTTCCTTAAAGAACTGATCTCAAAAATGGTTTAACCATAAATAAAATTTTTTTAACTTACGAAGAGAGTGAGAAACCAACATTAAACACCACCTAAACAGTAAAATACCAGAGCAAATCCATTAAAGTTGATAGTTGACAATTTGCCATAAGGTGAGGTTCTACTTCTGCAAAAGATAGGAAAAGGAGCATAAATATAGGAAGGAAATGAACATAAATATCTTTGCTTGCAGATGAAATAACTACCTGCCTCAAGACATCTAAGAACCATGAAAATAAACTGAAAACATTTAGAGCTGATAAAACAATTCACTAAGTTATCTAGATACAGAATAAGTAAACCAGAATTATTAGCTTTCCTAAGTACTATCATAAACAACTGGAAAATACACTGAAAAAACTAAGATGCCATTCACACAAAAAATTGCTAATAATGGACCTAAGAGAAATCAGTGAGAACAGGATGGAAGAACACTAAATGTTTACTAAGATACATTTAAAAAGAACTGAATAAATCGGAACATATAGTGCTTCTGAATGGGAAGAATCAAACGTGTAACAAAGTCAGTTATCTCCAAATTTACCCATGAATTCAATAAAATCCACTCTCCTACCAAAAAAAATCCATGAAATTTGTGCAGGAGTGGGAGATCATTTAAAGTCATCTAAAAAAGCATGTGTGAAAAACTAGCTAACAATGTTTTGGGGAAAAAAATTGAAACAAAAAAAATGAGGGGGAATTAAGCCATATTTTAAAAGGATAATACATTAAGAAAATGAGAAGACACGCTAAAGTCTGGGAGAAAGTATCTGCAGGAGACATATCTGATAAAGCACTATTCTCTGAAATATACAGAGAACTCTTTACGAACAAGCCGATTAAAAAACAGGCAGAAGACCTCAACAGACACCTCAACAAAGCAAATATACAGATAGCAAATAGACGTATGAAACGATGCTCAAGATTATACGTCATTAGGGAATAAATATAATGAGACACCACTACATACCTATTAGAAAGGCCAAAATCCAAAACACTGGCCAGGATGTGAAACAAATAGGAACTCTCATTCATTGCTGGTGGAAATGAATGAATGCAAAATGGGACAGCCACTTTGGAAGACAGTTTGCCAATTTCTTACAAACTAAACATACTCTTACCATACAATCCAGCAGTCCTGGCTCCTCGGTACTTAACTAAACGAGCTGAAAACTTATGTCCATACAAAACCCTGTATATGGACATTTACAGGGGCTTTATTCATTATTGCCAAAACTTGGAAGCAACCAAGATATCCTTCAGTAGGTGAAGGATAAACCATAGTATATATAGACCATGGAGTATTATTCAGCACTAAAACAAAATATCTATCAAGCCATGACATAGAGGAAACGAAATGCATTATCACTAAGTGAAAGAAGCCAATCTGAAAATGCCACATAACTGTATAATTCCAGCTGTATGACATTCTGGAAATGGCAAAATTATGGAGAGACTGCAAACATCAACTGATGGTTGTCACCTGGGATGGGACGAAGGGGAAAGTAAGGATGGAGAAGGGGAAAGTAAGGATGGATAAGAGGAGCATAAGGGATTTGTAGGGCAGTGAAGCTATTCTGCATAATACTGTAACGGTGGATACATGTTATCCATCAAGAGTGAACCCTAAAGTCAACTATTGACTTTGGATGAAAATAATGTGTCAGTGTAGGTTCATTCCCTGTAACAAACCTGTTACTCTGGTGTGGAATGTTAATAATGAAGGAGGTTGTGCGTTTTGGGGTGGCAGAAGATACACGGGAACTCTACTTTCTGCCCTTATCAACTAAAACTGCTCTAAAAAATAAACTATTTTAAGTACTGCTCTAAAAAATAAACTATTTACAGTGTTAAATTGTTTCAGGGGTTAAGTTATTTCTCAATCAAACCTCATAGGCTACTTAGGGCACATCAGAGACTAAGGAGAGAAAAAAGGCATTTCTATTCTTTTAAAGACACTAACGTTGTACTGTGCTGATACCAGACTTGTATTTGAACTTCTATCAGAACTTGAATATGTATGTGTAGGGGCAGGGAATACATGGAAAATCTCTGTACCTTCCATTTAATTTTGCTGTGAACCTAAAACTGCTCTAGAAAATAAAAAGTATAAATAAATTAATTAAATTTTAAAATGGACAACACTTAATATCTTACCTGACTGCAATATCCTCTTAATTGACCCACACCTTTCTACAGCCAATTTGCCACAAAAGGCTGGAAAAATCTTTTTAATATATAAATCCAACCATGTCATCCCCCTGCTTAAAATTCTTCAGTGCCTTCCCAGTGAACCGGAACGAACCCACCGTGCTCAGCATGACCTATAATACCGCTACTACTTCTTCCAACTCATGTTGAACCCCTTTCTCTGACCCCTTCCTGTTAGTAGAGTACATCCAGCTTTCTCTCCAAGTTCAGAGTCCTTGCATCAGCATTTAGAAAATGTAGATTAAAATAACAATACAAGTCTCTCTGGGATACATAAAATTTGTGGAGCAACCTCTCCAATAAAGAATTTCTGATTTCAGGCCTGGAGCAGAGGCTTATGCCTGTAATCCCAGCACTTTGGGAGGCTGAAGTAAGTGGATTACCTGAGCTCAGGAGTTCGAGACCAGCCTGGCCAACATGGTGTAAACCCTGTCTCTAAAAATACAAAAATTAGTCGTACGTGGCAGCACACACCTACTCAGCTACTCAGGAGGCTGAGGCATAAGAATCACTTGAACCCGGGAGGCAGAGGCTGCAGTGAGCCAAGATCATAGTGCCACTGCACCCCAGCCTGGGCAACAGAGCAAGACTCCCTCTTTCAAAAAAAAAAAAAATTCTGATTTCAGCAGGTGACTCTCGTTTCCAGAACATGATCTGGACTTCCACAATCAGAAAGAATTTCTTGGCATGCGTCCCCTTTCTTCCATTCAAATCTATACATCCAAACTCACCACTCTCTATACACAAAATTGTTATTTCTCCCAGCACATATTTACATCTGCCATAGCACTAGGGATGGATACAAAGAAGAAAACATAGCTTAGCCAAGTTAGGACTTCATCATCCTTTCCTGATTATCTGATAGCTAATGTGAGTTTAAAAAAAAAAGACTGAAAGACGCTCAGCTCACCTGAGGCCAAGTTGTTTGGAGCATGGCGGATGTCCCCTGGCTTCGTGCACTGTCTTCTGGGTTTGGACAAGCAAGACCCTTAGGAGCTAAGACAAAAAGAGCCATGAGTGCTAAGGACCTATGGCCCTCCCAGTTTCCACTTCGACAGCACTGGGTGCACGGAGATCGCACTAGGGCTCCCTCTACTTGTTCTCATGCTGATAGCCCCAACCTTCTCATGAATTTTTCTGCCTGGTCTTCGGGACAACCTTCCACCTGCCTGCTCCGTCTGAAGAGCTTTTTGAGCCCATTCGCACGGGTAGACGGAGGGACCCAAGAAGAGCCTTGTGCCTATGGTGTCGGGTCTCTACAAACGTAAAGAGTCCTTACGGAATGCTTATGGGGACGGTGACGTTGACCCAAACGAACCTGGGAAGAGGGACTGCGGTGGCTGAATGCGGATTAAGGGTAAAATACTCAGCGTCCCAGTAGGTGCTGCTGACCGGAGACCCCCACCCAACCAGGATTCTAACACTCCACCCAAGAAAGCAGGCGACCCCAAACATCAGAAACGTCGGTACCGGGAGAGAGAGGCTGTCAGGACAAGTTCTTTAGGGCAGAAAAGAGGCTCAGGCCTCGGTGGCAAAGGGCTGGACCCAGGCTCTAGAAGCCCGCGCAGCCACCTTGGCGGCTTCGGCGAGGCCCAGATGCCCACGGTCCGGGTGAAGGAGGGGCGGGCCGCCATTGAGGCCACGTTCGGGGGAAGGGGGGGCGGCGAGGAAGCCGGCACCGGGCGGACCTGGCGCGTGGAACTGGCTGAAACCCACGCTCTGCCGGACACCGTGGAGCTGGCAACTAACTACCGGCTAGGCCGGAAGGGCGAGTGCACGCCCCCGGGCCCCTCTAGGCCTCCGGAGGCCGCCATCTCGGTCGCCCCGCGGCCAGCCCCGCCCCGCCGCTCACGGCTGGCCCCGCCCTGCGGAAGAGACGAGGTTGCGGCGACCGCGGGGTGAGCATTCGGCGGCGCGCGCGGAAGTGCGGCGCTCTCGGCCCGGCCGCCTGTGGCGTGTCACTGACCGATGCTGCCTGGCTCTACCCAGACCTCGGCCTCTACGCACAAGCGGGGCCCCAGTTCCCGGGCTGAGACTCCGCTGTTGGCCGCCTTCACCCCGCGGCTCACCTGAAGCCTGGGCGGTGGAGGTGACGGGAGAATGGCGCCTGCTGTGTCATCTCTAGGAGGCCCAAGCCCGGGATCGTGCTCGGGACCTCAGCTGGGCAGTCCCCAGGGGAACTATGGTTTCCACTCGCCCTTTTAGCCCTCTCCCTTCCAAGGACCCAGATGTGTGTGGAACCTTTTAGGACAAATTGATTTAACAACCAGAAGACCGGTGGCTACAGGCATCCTCTCTATATAGGACATGTCCTGTATTAAATGATCTTGTCCTGCGTTGACTTTGGCAGGACACCCTAAATGTCTTATATTTAGCCTTTTCCAATCAATTACAAAAATTCGTAGTTAGAGCTATTTTTCTGCTCAGAAATTGGCACTTAAATAAATGTTAACACTGGCTAAAATGTATATGTTTCCTATCTCCACAAATAAATATCTGGACAATCCCTTATGGTCTAATTTTTGTATTTTCAGTAGAGATGGGGTTTCACCATGTTGGTCAGGCTAATCTCGAACTCCTGACCTCGTGATCCACCTGCCGCGGCCTCCCAAAGTGCTGGGATTACAGGTGTGAGCCACCGCGCCCAGCCACCAATTATATTTTCATATGTCAGCAAAGAACTGGACATTTACTATTTATTACTACAAGTATCAAGTTATTAAGTACTTATGGCAGCAAAAAATATGAAATTTTTAGATGCATCTGAGGAAAAGTGTGAAAGATCTGCACAGTAAAAATTACGAAACATTGCTGAGAGAAATTAATAAGTATCTAAATAAGTGGGGAGATCTACCATGTCCATGGGTCAAAAGACTCTGTATAGTTGTCAGTGCTCCACAAATCAATCTTTATATTCATGCAAGCCCAATCAAACTCCCAGGAGGTTGCTGGACACAGGGGCACACAGCTGTAATCCCAGCACTTTGGGAGGCCAAGGTAGGTGGATTATGAGGTCAAGAGATTTGAGACCATCCTGGCCAACATGGTGAAACCCCGTCTCTACTAAAAATACAAAAATTCGCTGGGTGTGGTGGCATGCACGTGTAGTCCCAGCTACTCGGGAGGCTGAGGCAGGAGAATCGCTTGACCCAGGAGGCAGAGGTTGTAGTGAGCTGAGATGGCGCCACTGCACTCCAACCTGGCAACAGAGCGAGACTAAAAAAAAAAAAAAAAAAAAAAAAAAACTCCTGGGAGGTGTTTTGTAGAAATGGAAAAACTGATTCTAAAATTCATATGGAAACGCAAAAGACCTCTAATGGCCAAAACACTTTGACAAAAAACAAAGTTGGAGAGCTAACACTATATGACTTCAACCCTTATTAGATAACTACAGTAATTAAGGTAGTGCCTTAATGGCATCAAGAGAGACAAACAGATCAATGGAACAGAAGAGAATCTAGAAATAGACCCACACATATATGGACATCTGATTCACAACAATGGTACAAAGGCAATTCGGTGGAATAACCTTTTTCAAAAAACAGTGTTACAGGCCAGGCATCAGTGGCACAGACTTGTAGTCCCAGCTACTCAGGAGGCTGAGGCAGGAGGATCATTTGAGACCAGGAATTCAAGGGTGCAGCACACTGTAATCATGCCTGTGAATAGCACTGCACTTCAGCAACGTAGTGAGACCCAGGTCTTAAAGAAAAAACGGTGCTACAATAGGATACTTACATGAAGAAAAAAAAATTTAGATCCACGCCTCAGACAAAAATTAACTCAATAGATGATAGAATTAAATGTAAAACCTAAAACTATAAAACTTCTGGCCAGGCGCGGTGGCTCACGCCTGTAATCCCAGCACTTTGGGAATCAAGGCAGGTGGATCACTTGAGGTCAGGAGCTCGAGACCAGCCCGGCCAACATGGCGAAACCCCATCTCTACTAAAAATACAAAAATTAGCCAGGTGTGGTGACATGCACGTCATTCCAGCTACTCAGGAGGCTGAGGCAGGAGAATCACTTGAACCTGAGAGGGAGAGGTAGAGGTTGCAGTAAGCAACCTCCAGAATTGCACAATATTGCACCACTGCACTCAAGCCTGGGCAACAGAGTGAGACTCTGTTAAAACAAACAAACAAAAACTATAAAACTTCTAAAAGGAAAACAGGAAAAAAAACTTTGCAAATTTGGGTAAAGCAAAATGTCTTAGATTTGACACTGAAACCATGATCCATTAAAAAAACAGGCTAGGCACAGTGGCTCACACCTGTAATTCCAGCACTTTGGGAGGTCAAGGCAGGAGGTTCGCTTGAGCCCAGGAGTTCGAAGCCAGCCTGTGTAACATAGTGAGACTCCATCTCTATTTAAAAATAAATAAAATTAATTGATAAATTGGATTTCATGCCTACTAATGTCTTCTGCTCTTTAAAAGACACTGTCATGACGCACACCTGTAATCCCAGCTACTCAGGAGGCTGCGGTGAATCACTTGAACCTGGGGGGCAGAGGTTGCAGTGAGCCAAGACAGTGCCACTGCACTCCAGTCTGGACAACAGGAACACAAATAAGGACATTAGTCATTAGAGAAATGCAAATTTAAAACCACAATGGGATAGCATTTAACAATTAGAATAGCTAAAATATTGAAAACTGACATCAAGTGTAGGCATTGATGTATTGGAAGTGCAATTCTCATACAATGCAAGTGGAAATGTACAATGGCACAACCTCTTTCGTAAAACAGTTTTGAAGATTCTCAAAAAGTAAAATAGGGCATCGTGGCACATACCTGCAGTCCCAGCTACTTAGAGTAGGACAGGAGGACGGAGGCAGGAGGATACCCTGAGCCCAGGAGTCTGAGTCTAGTCTGGGCAACAAAGCAAGAACCACCCCACCTCTAAAAAATAAAAATGTAATAAAAGTGTAAACATTTAATATACAGTAATCTACCGAATGACCTAGCCATTGCACTCCTGGTATCAAGACAAATGAAAGCATATATTCTTACAAAGACATGGACACAAACTGGTCATAGCAGCTTTATTTGTAACAGCCAAAAACTGGAAACAACCCAAATGGCCTTCAACAGGTCAATGAATAAACAAATTATGGCATATCCACACAGTGGAATACTACTCAGCAATAAAAAGGAATGAATTATATATATGCAACAACAGAGGTGAATCTCAAAGTAATTATGCTGAGTGAAAGATACCAGACCAAAATAAATGAAAATTAATCCAAGTGACAGAAAGCAACCAAGTGGCTGCCTGAGAAGGGCCAAGAGGAAGGGATTATGGAGGGGCACAAGCAAAGTTTTGGGGTGGTGGCTGTGTATTATCTTGACTGTAGTAATTGTTTCACTGGTATATTGATAAGCCAAAACTTATCAGTAGGATTATAATAATAGGTAATACTTTTTTCTCTGTTTTTTTGAGATGGAGTCTCACTTTGTCGCCCAGGCTAGAGTGCACTGGTGCAATCTCAGCTCACTGCAAGCTCCACCTCCTGGGTTCAACGATTCTCCTGCCTCAGCCTCCCGAGTATGGGACTACAGGTGTGTGCCACCACGCCTAGCTAATTTTTGTATTTTTAGTATAGATGAGGTTTCACCATGTTAGCCAGGATAGTCTTGATCTCCTGACCTCGTGATCCATCTGCCTCAGCCTCCCAAAGTGCTGGAATTACAGGCGTGAGCCACCACACCCAGCCAATAATAGGTAATACTTTTATTATATGTAGTCACTGTTTGAAGCACTTCTACATGTGTTCATGCATTTAATCCCCAACACAAACCTATGAGGTAGATTAATTGTCATCCTTATTTTACAGATAAGGAAACTAGTGCACAGTTAGCTGGCAGCTGGAGGGGATGCCAAAACCTAATACATTTACATATTCTCTCATTTCCACAGATAACAGCAATAATGATAGGTTCTTCCATGATCATAACAAATAACTAGATGAAGTTGCAAGAAAATGCTTCCTGCTTTGAGGTCACTTGAAAGAGCAATAAGAGTAAATTTAAGACAAATGGTACCTTACACCTGACTCAAAGAGTATATACATTCTGACTTTTGCAAAGGCACAGACCATGACTAGTGAAGACAAACTGAAGAGTAAGTAGGGTGGGTGGACACTGAACCTGAGGTAGGTCTCTGGAACTTTGCACCCTTCTAGGTATGTCTTCCATGATGTGTATGGCTCCACATGGACAGACCCCTCTGTTTTTGAATTTAGGAGACTTCTGATATATGGATTGTAATAGGGTATCCACATACCTCTTTTTATTGACTGGTTTACTCCTTGTGTAGTGTTGTACATATGAGAAAGGATGCATGGGAGATAAAGATTTCAGATCTAAAGGGTCGCAAATGCTTTCATTCTATACTTACACTTCAGAGTATAGAATTGCGGGGGAAAATATTTTCCATCAGAAGTCTGAAGGCATACACATTGTCTGTCATCTGACTTTCAAGATTGCTGTTGAGAAATCTGATGCCATTTTCATTTCAGATCTTTTGTTTTCCTTCTCTAGAAACTCTTTAGGGTCTCATTTTTTTCTCCATGATCCTCTTTTTCAAACTTGGTGTTTTCATAATTCATAGCAACTTTCCTTAATGTAAGTTTCCCCTGAATCCATCTTGCTGGCCACTCAGCAAATCCTTTAAATCTGGAAACTTACATTTCCTTTTATGTTTCTAAGTTTGGGTTTTGTTTTGTTCTGTTTTTTGTCTTCTTTAATCATAAAGAGACTTCATGTTAGGGAAACGGGTTCAAAAACTTGAGGAAGATTTCATGATGGAAGCCAAGTGTGTACCAAGGAAGGGCAGTGGGGACACTGACAAAGAGCATGAAGATAAAGAGAAAACAGCCGGGCGCGGTGGCTCACGCCTGTCATCCCAGCACTTTGGGAGGCCGAGGGGGTGGATCACAAGGTCAGGAGACCAAGACTATCCTGGCCAACATGGCGAAACCTGATCTCTACTAAAATACAAAAAATTAGCCAGGCATGGTGGTGCGAACCTGTAGTCCCAGCTACTCAGGAGGCTGAGGAAGGGGAATCATTTGAACCTGGGAGACAGAGGTTGCAGTGAGCCAAGAATGTGCCACAGCACTCCAGCCTGGCGAAAGAGCAAGACTCTGTCTCAAAAAAAAATAAAGAAAATAAAGAGAATAAAGGAGAAATACAGTGTGCCTAACTATGGATAGCTCTATGCTTGGACAGGTGTCTTCTGAGTGTGTAGTTTCTGGTGCAGAATGAATCTTCCACACCAGCTGAAGGTTTTACCACACACTTTACACTCATAAGGTTTCTCACCAGTGTGAACTCGCTGGTGCTGAACCAGGGTTATTTTCTGATTGAATGCCTTCCCACATTCCTTGCATTCAAAGGGCTTCTCCCCACTGTGAATTCGCTGATGCTGAGTCAAGCTGTGTTTGAGCTTAATCGTTTTCCACACTCTTTACATTCATACGGTTTCTCCCCGGTGTGCATTCGCTGATGGACAGTGAAACCTGAGCTACAACTGAAAGTTTTCCAACATTCTTACATTCATAGAGCTTCTCCCCAGTGTGGAACCTCTGGTGCTGGAGGAAGACCGAGCTGCTGGTGAAGGCCTTGCCACACTCCTTATATTCACAGGGCTTTTCTCCGGTGTGGATTCTCTGATGCTGAATCAAGGCTGTGTCTGAACTTAAACTTTTTCCACATTCTTTACATTTAAATGGTTTCTTTCCAGTGTGAATTATCTGATGCCGAATAAGTAATGAATTATATCTGAAGTCTTTTCCACATTCTTTGCATTCAAAAGACATCAGTGTGACATTTCTGATGTCGGTGGAAGTCTGCCATTCGAATGAAATATCTGCCACATTTTCCACATTCATAAGCTATCTGACCACTAGGAACTGCCTTATTCGTAGTGAGTTGTGTGCTGACACTGATATTTTTTCCTAATTTCTCAAACTTCTCTCCATTCTTGACTGCACAGGCCTCATGGTGCCTGGCTGAGGTATCTGTGAAATGTCTCCTCTTTGACTTTGTCTTAATTACCCGATGACCTTGGGGCTGCTCTAGGCTGCTCCCAAAGTTAAAGTGCTGGGAAACAGTCCCTGGCAGCCCCCACCATCTGTCTGAAGGACTGTGTTTCTTTGGACACGTGCTCCTTTGGAGTTAATCCCTCCTTCTCAGTTCTTGTCTCATCCCCTATCACCAAAAGAAAATACAAATGTCAGTCCCTGATCTCACACACACACACACACACACACACACACACACACACACAAAATATCTGTGCTGAAGAGGAAACAGAATCAAGTGGTTCTAATTTGCCCTGAGTATATGGATAGTTCCTAATATGCTCACAAGATGGCTGCCTAAATCACAACACACCAGAGCCTCACAAGGGACATGAAGACTTTATGAGAGGGAGGCAGCAAGGCCAGGAGGTATTCCCACAAACAGAGTGAAAACCAGAAAACTGCAAAGACTGTTCATGAGGGCAGAAAGACTAAGAGAAAAGTGAATGAGGTGGATAAAGATGCAAACATGGAAAAGTAACAGATGGAAATCCCTAAGTGAGAGGGAGACTGCCAAGATTAGAGAAGGGAAGGCTGAGCAGCTCGAGCACTACAACAGGCCCACAGGCTGAGACTCCTTAAGAGATGCCTGTGAAGAGACACCATTCATGTCATCATCGTGAAAAGAGAGCTCATCTCTACCATCAAGCGGCTCTAGTAAAGCAGCAGGCTCCCAGGCAGTGGCCGAGGACACCAGCAACCACCACAGCATCCAGAAGGAGAAAGGAAGGCTTGGAGGCTTGCCTTTAAAACCAAAGAGCACATTATTGGAAGAACTCTTCCAATAATGAATGTAGGTCCCAAAGAGGGCCTGGTAATGATGCTTGCCATTTTTCCTAAAAGGTCCCATTTGTTTAATACAACAATTTGAGATGTGAACTACTAAACTCACATGATAATAAGGGAAAACCAAAGACAAATATTCTCTCCACTATCAAAACCTTTTGCAGACTAATACAATCTTCAGCCTGCATGCGTTCACAAAAAATTGTTCAGAAAATATTTTTACTCAGATGACCTAGGTCCTGAGGTCACATCCAGAAAGGTACAACTTTCAGTCAAGACTTGGAGTGCATCAATAATGGGCATTCTCTGCAAAAGAGCACAGAAAACTCACAAGCGGAGAAGGGGTGAAGCAGAATAAGAAAGATTAAAAATATATACTATATTGTTATTTTTATTTATTTATTTTTGAGATAGAGTCTCGCTATGTCACCCAGGCTGGAATGCAGCGGTGTAATCTCAGCTCACCGCAACCTCCACCTCCTGGTTCAAGCTATTCTCATGCCTTAGTCTCCTGAGTAGCTGGGACCACAGGCTTACATCACCACACCCAGCTAATTTTTTATTTTCTTTCTTTCTTCTTTTTTTGAGACAGAGTCTTGCTCTGTTGCTTAGGCTGGAGTGCAGTGGTGCAATCCCAGCTCACTGCAACCTCCGCCCCCAGGTTCAAGTGATTCTCCTGCCTCAGCCTCCTGAATAGCTAGGTTTACAGGCATGTGCCACCATGTCCGTGCTAATATTCTGTATTTTTAGTAGAGATGGGGTTTCACCATGTTGGCCAGGCTGGTCTCGAACTCCCGACTTCAGGTGATCCACCCACCTCGGCCTCCCAAAGTGCTGGGATTACAGGGATGAGCCACTGCACCCAGCTCTATGTTTTTTTTTTTTAGTAGAGATGGGGTTTCACCATGTTGGCCAAGCTGGTCTCGAACTCCTGGCCTCAAGTGATCCACCTGCCTCAGCCTCCCAAAGTGCTGAGATTACAGGTGTGAGCCACCATGCCCGGTCTATTTTTAATTCTTATATCAATAGCCATCAACATGAGGAAGTTATCCACCTTTAATTTACAATAAACTTTGCTTCAGAAATTTTTTACCTATCTGTAGGGGAAAGATGAAATAAGAATGAAAGGACATTGGTGACTTTTGAGGCTGGATGAGGGACACATGCAGAGCATTATGCTGGTGTTTGCATATAGTTTTAAATTTACGTTATAAAAATAAAATTATTATTATTTAAGTTGGTGCTTAAACAACGTACCCTATGATACGCAGATGGCCAGACAGGCTGCCAGAAGCCTATTTTCCTCCAAAGGTGGCTGACACCCTCATCTTTGCAAAAACAAACTGGCAGAAAAATAAAATGTTTTCATGTGACAGAGAAGAAATGAGCTGGCGTAAGTGCTGCCCAATCAGACAGTCTCCCTTGGGAGGTCGTGAGGAGGAAAGCAAAGATGAATAGGCAAAGAAATTTTACAGTCATTTCCGGCTTAAAAGAGACTGGCCCTTCCCCAGTTGAGGTAGGCTACCAGCATGAACTCAGAGAATCACATGCAGTGATTCCACAGGAACAAAAACAGTCTCCCAAGAGAAGAAACACTTCTTGCATGATGAAATGTGAAAACAAGAAAGCAAGCCAAGCAAAAAACGCAGCTAGTGGGTTCTCATGCTCACCTGGACTGACACCTCTGAAAGCCTCACTGCCCACAGGTTCCCAGGGATCAAGGCCCCATGGCCGCTCCCCTTGCTCCCGCTGGGAGACCAAAACAGGTGTGGTGAATGGAAATGCTGCCCAGGTAGAAAGAAACAGGAAAAGGTCAGGGGATCAGGAAGCAGGGTCCTCTCACATCCCCCTTTATCTTTCTCTGCTGAGTCAAGTAGTGGGAGATGATGCGAGGCAGGGAGAAACTTCATCTATGCTGCTGGAGGACAGAAATTTCTCACAGAGTGGGCAGAGTCCCAGAATAATCTCACGCTTACGTAAGGGAATCTCAAGTTTTCTTCAGAGAACTTGGAAGACAGAGACACAGGGGGCTTTGCTGTGCTTCTAAGAGCTCCTTTCCCTCCCATGTTTGGGATACAGTCCCTCTCAGGGTTGGAGGGACAGCTGATTTCACAAACTGGGAACACAGGGCTCTCTCCACCCAGTAACCTCCGTGCAGCTCGGCCTTCAGGGAAACAGGGAGTTATTAGAAACCCCACAAAATTATTGGGCCAGGAGCAGTGGCTCACACCTATAATCCCAGCACTTTGGGAGGCTGAGGCAGGAGGATCACTTGAGGCCAGGAGTTTGAGACCAGCCTGGCCAACATGGAGAAGCCCTGTCTCTACTAAAAATATAAAAATTAGCCAGGTGAGGTGGTACTCGCCTGTAATCCCAGCTACTTGGGAGACTGAGGCAGGAGAATCGCTTGAACCTGGGAGGTGGAGGCTGCAATGAGTTGAGATCATGCCACTGCACTCCAGCCTGAGTGACAGAGCAAGACTCTTGTCCCCCCGCAAAAAAGATACCCCACAAAGTTCTAAGGAATAAAGAAGCCACGATGCTCAAAGGGCAGAGGCCAAAAACAAGAAGAGAAGCCTTACCCAGGGAAGCCACGTTTGCACAATTCTCCAGCATCACCTCCCTGTATAGGGCCCTCTGCGCAGGGTCCAGGCTGGCCCATTCATTCGGGGTGAAGTACACAGCCACGTCCTCAAAGGCCACTGGTTCCTAAAACAACAGGTTCCTGCTCAAACCCTGCATCAGAGGGCCAGGCTAAGTAGTGGGGCAGAGACCTACTGGGTCTAGTGGTATTGCCAAGAACAGTTAGCCAGCACTCCACCAGAAGCCAGCCCGCAGCTATCTGTGCTGGCACCAATAGGGGAAACAAAAGGTCACTGCACCCCTTTGTGGTCATCCCCAGCAAACAGCTCTATTTTCATCTGCTGATTTCTGCTTGCCTCCACTGTGCCCTGCTCTGTGTGCCCATCTGTTCCTCTGGGCTTCTTTCCCCAGTGTGAGTTTTGTGTGCACATGCACAGGGGATATCTGTATAAACATAGTGAATAACACTTTCATACTGATCTCCACTCTCTCCCTGACCCCACTAAAGTGACAGTAGCATAGCAGCCCAAGAGAAGAGTCAAAGCAGGCTGGGCACAGTGACTCACGCCTGCAACCCTAGCACTTTGGGAGGCCAAGGCAGGTGGATGGCTTGAGACCAGCCTGGCCATGTAGCCAACAGGGTGAAACCCCATCTCTACAAAAAATACAAAAATTTTCCAGGTGTGGTGGTGCATGCCTGTAGCCCCAGCTACCTGGGAGGCTGAGATGGGAGGATCACCTGAGCTTGGGGAGGTCGAGGCTGCAGTAAACTGTGATTGCACCACTGTACTCCAGCCTGGGTGACAGAGTGAGACCCTGTCTCAAAAAAAAAAAAAAAAAAAAAAAGAAAAAAAAAAGAGAGATAGAGAAGGGTCAAAGACAACTAGAGACAAAAACGGAATTTTAGAAGGCAGAAAAAGAATGAGTGATAAATAGATTGGAAAAGCAGACAAAGATAAAACTCAACTTCTGGCAGAAGGGAAGGCCCAATTCAAACCATAGAACCAAGGATGAGCTAAGGATTTTGTCAATGTGCATTGTTCTTTATAACTTAGTAAAATATTATGTCTGCTTAAAAGCAACATAGAGAAAGAAGGACCAACCAAGTACTTAGGACAATGAACGAAAAATGTCTACACAAAGCCATGTAACTGAGAAGTCTCGAAAAATGAGAACACAAACAGATCCTACAGGCTTTCAGAGAAGGAAAAACACCACACACATGAAGACTAGGAAGTCGAGATGGCAACAGATTCAACAGCAAAAGTAAAAGGGCAATGTTTTTGAAAATTCAGGCCAGGTGCAGTGGCTCACATCTATAATCCCAGAACCTTGGAAGGCCAAGGGGGGCAGATTGCTTCAGCTCAGAAGTTTGAGACCAGCCTGGACAATATGGTGAAACACCATCTCTACAAAAAAATACAAAAATTAGCCATGTAAGATGGTGCCCCCAGCTACTCAGGAGGCTGAGGTGGGAGGATCAGCCGAGGCTAGGGAGGTTAAGGCTGCAGTGAGCCATGATCACGCTACTGTACTCCAGCCTGGGTGACAGTGGGGCTGTCTCAAAAAAAAAAAATACTGAGAGAAAACTTCCAGTTATTATCTAGGTGGAATCATGGGCGCTGGATTTTCTCTCTTGCCTGAAACAAAACAACCAGACAATTTATGTAAAACAATAATTTTCAAGATATCATGCAAAAAACAATAACTATACCTGAGAAACAGGAAAAAAAAGAGGTGAGCCCTATAATTCCCTAGGCTACTACCTTGAGAAGTTTCCAGGCTGCAACACAGGAAAAGGGAACTGAGGCAGAACCTGGCAGATTTCCTGGTACAGTTCGAAGAGACCAAGGCAGCTTGAGTTTATAGGACAGAATGCCAGAGAGGAGAGGGCTGCATAGAGATGGAATCTCAGTTATCTGCAGAGGATCCCTTTAGAGTATTCAACAAATACAGATCAATACACAGGTGTGAGAAAACTAACCAAGGCCAGAGAAAGGATCATTTGGAAAGACTGAAAAGAACAATGCCTGATATTTACACACCATTAATCCTATGGAAAATGGAAAAAAAAGAGACAGGCCGGTGGCTCACAACTTTGAGAGGCCTAAAGTGGGCAGATCACTTGAGGCCAAGAGTTTGAGACCAGCCTGACCAAAATGGTGACACCCCATCTCTACTAAAAATACAAAAAATTTGCCGGGCATCATGGTACGTGCTTGTAATCCCAGCTACTTGGGAGGCTGAGGCATAAGAATTGCTTGAACCCAGGAAGTGGAAATTGCAATGAGTGGAGATCACGCTATTGCACTCTGGCCTGGGTGACAGAGTGACTGTCTCAAACAAAAGAAAAAAAAAAGAAAGAAAATGGAAAAACAGGATAAAAGGGGAAAAAAGAACACACGGGACTATTAGAGAACAAGTAGAAAGAGGGTAGGCTCAAATCTAGCCACATCAATAATTGCATCAAATGTAAAGTAACTAAACATCCCAAACATGGTCATATTGGATTTTTTAAAAAATAAGAACCTACTATCTGTCGCCTTCAAGAAATGCAGATTAAATATAAAGACAGGGATAAATTAAAAGCAAAAGGATAGGAAAAGATATACCATGACAATATTAGTCAAAAGCAAACTCTAAGGCCAGGCATGGTGGCTCATGCCTGTAATCCCAGCACTTTGGGAGGTGGAGGCGGAAGAATGGCTTGCATCCAGGAGTTTGAGACCAGCCTGGACAACACAGTGAGACCTTGTCTCTAGGAAAAGTAAGTTAGCCAAGCATAGTGGTCTGTAACTGCAATCTCAACTCCTTGGGAGGCTGAGGTGGGAGGATCACTTGAGCCCAGGAGGATGAGGTTGCAGTGGCTGTGAGCTGTGATTGCAACACTGTACTCAGCCTGGGAGACGGAATAAGACTGTCTCAAAAGAAAAAAAAAAAAAAAAGCTGTAGTGGCTAAATTCATATAAGACAATGTAGATAGGTAGACAGCCCATATTCTGGGCCATAAAAGAAAGCTCAATAAAATCAAAATGATTTAAGTCATACAAAGTATGTTTTCTGACTATAATGCAATTAAATTTGATATAATAGAAAGACTCCTGGAAAATCCTCAAATATTTGGAAACTCAGGAACACACTTCTGTAAGAGAATATACGAAGTATTTTGAACTGAATGAAAATATAAACAACATGTACTAGAATTTGCGGGATAATGCTGATAATGCTAATGCAGTACTCGGGAGGAAATTTGTAGCACTAAATGCTTATTTTACAAAACAAAAGAAGAAAGATCTCAAATCTGTGACTTCAGCTTCCCCCTAAAAACTAAAAAAAAAAAAAAAAAAGAATAGCAAATTTAACACAAAATAAGTGTAAAAAAGGCAATAAAGATCAAAGTGAAAACTAAAAAAACAGAAAAGTAATGAAACCAGAAGCTATTTCTTAAAGAAAAATCAATAGAATTTATAAACCTCTAGCCAGATTGACCAGAAAAAAAGAGAGAATACACAAAACACCAATATTAGTAATAAAAGAAGTGACATCACTGTAGATAATAAAAGATAAGGACATATGTGCAACTTTATGTGAATAATTTCTACAACTTAGATAAAATGTGTAAGTTCCTTGAAAGGTACAAGTTACCAAAACTCCTTTAAGCTGGGCATAGTGATGCACGCCTGTAGTCCCAGACACGTGGGAGGCTGAGTGGGGAGGATTACTTGAGCCCAGGAATTTGAAGCCAGCCTGGGCAACACAGAGAAAACCATGCCAAAAAATAAATAAGTAAATAAAAATAGATAGATAGCCAAAGTAGCCACTATATCTACCAAAGGACCCAAAATGGCACTTACAAATCTTATCAGAAAGAAAATTCCATGCCTAGATAGCTTCACTGGTGAATTCTACCAAACATTTAAGGAATAAATGTAATCAACTCTACATAAATTCTTCCAAAATGTTAAAGAGGAGGGAATATTTATCATTCTATGGAACAGATATTACAAGAAAAGAAAACTGCAAATCAATACCTCAAAAACATAGATGCAGAAATTCTAAATAAAATGTTAACAAATCAAATTCAACATATAGTACTAATAGAATACATCATGACGAAGTTGGTTTTATCTCAATGCAGAGTTGGTTTGATATTTGAAAGAAAAATGATATAATTCACCACATTAAGAGAAAAACCATATGATTATCTAAATAGACACAGAAAAAGCATTTGTCAAAATCCAACATCCATTCCTATAAAAACTCTCACCAAACTAGGAATAGAAGGGAATGTCCTCCACCTGATAAAGGGCATTTACAAAAAAGCAAAAAACAAGAAACCTACAGTGAACATCAGTCTTCAGGGTGAAAGATTGAATGCTTTCATTTTTAAAAGATATTTGCTCTCAGCACTTCTGTTGCAGTATTGAAATGATGCTTCTAGCCAGTGCAGTGAGGCAAGACAAATAAAATAAAAGGCATCCAGACTGGAAAGAAAGGAGTAAAACTATCTTCACTCATAAATGACTATGTAGAAAATCCAACGGAATCTACAAAACAGTTACTAGAATTGCTTTAATGGAGATGTAAGTACTTCTCCAAGCCTGCGGATAGCAGTGAAAGGGTCCTTACTGCATGTAATAATGCAGATTTCCACATTCCATAAGTTTTTTTTTAAGCTGGCTTCAACTGTCAAATCCCAACCAACCCCCCCACCCCCACCCACCCACCCACACACATACACTCACTAGTTTTCTAGTCTTAATTTGGGCATTCTCACCTCTCCACCGCTCTCATAGTGACAGATGCACAATGGAAGCCACTGGCCTACACAACTCAAGATCTGAATGCAGAGGTGACACTTGCTCTCTTGACATCAAAGGGGTGGGAGGGAGGGAGAGGATGCTCACTCACCTGGCGCCAAGCGGTCTGGAGCATGGCTGGCGTCCCAGCTTCACACACTGCCTCGGGGGTCGGAGAAGTGACACTGAAGAGAAAATAAAGAAGCGCCGGTGAAACTGATGCTGCCTCGCACCCCGCAAATGCGCTCTGTGCGACTTGGGCCCCTCTCCGTTCCACCACCCTCACCCCAAAAGCACAGGGGTTGGAAAACCAGGCAGAACACGCCCCAGGGAAAGGAATCAGTTACCCGGACCGCGAACCCCACTTGGTGCAGGTGCAGAGGAAGCGTGGGAATGCCACCTGCCGCCGGCACCGGGGGAGCCTAGGACCCTCCGCCGGAAGTGCGTTTTCCATACCCCTCCTCTCTAGGAACCTGGGAAGTTGCCGGTCTCTGTGGTTCCCTACCGCAGCCGCCACCGCCGGAGTCCCTACTCCCTGAGACAACACGGGCCAGAGTGGGCGGTCCCAGGCAGGGGTCCTGCAGCGCCCACACCTGGTAGCTCCTTTGGGGCATGACGTGCGGCCAGCTCAGGCCACAGAGTGGTTACTATCCTGGGTATTATTCATGGTTATCTGGCATTTGCTACTCTGGGTGTCCTTCCAGGTAATGAAGGGGACACTGCTCGCTCCACGTGCCCCAGAGCTGTCTGGATTCTGTGGCTGCGCTGCAGTGGGAAGAGTGTGGGAAAGTCGGGCCCATCACTCAGAAGGCCCAGTGTGTATGGACTACTAGGTCCAGAAACCTAGCTGCACCGCACACTAGTTGTGTGACCCGCAGCAAGTTTCTTTGCCCCCGTTTCCTTGTCTGTTAAGTGGGTATGATGGTGGTACCAACCTCAAAAGGCTGTTCAGGGTTCATTCATTAAATGAGTTAACTGATAGGCAAATTATTTACAGTTGTGCGTGGCACATAAGAAGCGCTGGTGAGATCGTATTGTTTTGTTTTCCAATTGTGTTATTTGCTTTTGAAGACACAAAATTGGTGCTGCTGGGACTCCAGAATGTGGCATGTTTCAGGGAAATAGCTTTATTTGTTTTACTAGACCATTTTTGAAGTTTAGGGAAAGAGCTATTAACATTTGGCCTTAGAGCCCTTTCCTGCCCTATACTCAGATGTGTGTCCTGGCCCAGCCTGGAGACAGATTTGAGTTATTCCTTCTACCGGAATTAGATTTATCCACCAGCTGCAACACAAGTCCTGCCATGGAGAGTATATGATATATCTACTGCTGCATAATATACCACTCTAGTACTTTGTGGCTAAAAATAATAAACATTTTTATCTTTCACAGTTCTGTGAACACAGAATTTGAGAGCGGCTTGGCGGGGTGGGACTGGCCGAGGTCTCTGGTCAGTCGGGTGTCACGTGTGGCTGAAGCCATCTGAAGCTTCGCTGAGTTCAGAAGACCCACCTCCGAGGTGGCTCACTCACATGGCTGGCACGTTGGTGCTGGCTGTGGTGCCTCGGTTCCTTCTCAGGCGAGTGTTTTCACAGCATGGCATGTAGCTTTCTCCCAAAGTGAGCAATCCAAGAGGCCAAGCCAGAGCTTTTATGACCTAGTTTTGGAAGTCATGCACCATCATTTCCTCAATGCTTTCTCCTCAGAAATTAGTCATGATTCAGTGTGGGATGAGATAAACAGGGGCTTGAATGCCAGGATATGAGAATCATTGGGGGCCACTGTGGGGGTACCTAGCACCAAGATTTTCCCTGTCACAGAAACAGTTCATTTTATGAAATCTATAGTATTTTCACTGTAAAGTTTATGCACAGCAATTGTTTTAAACAATTAGATTTCCAGAAACAATGGCATGACACGGACATACATTTTACATACTGCCCCTTCATTATACCTACTAAAATGAACATTTACCACGAACGAACATACATATGTGGGTGCACATAAACATACATACATATACACCACAAATTCTAAACAGTATTAGCCAGTGGAAAAAAAGCTGATAAATTGGGACTTAAAAGTTAAATCTTCTGCTTTTCAGAAGATACTTTTAAGAGAATGAAAAGACAAGCCACAAACTGGGAGAAAATACTGAAAATAACTGATAAAAGACTTGTTTCCAAAATATATAAAGGACTCTCAAAATTCACTCATAAGGAAAGAAACCAATTTTTTAAAATAGGCAAAAGATTTGAACAGCTACTTCACCAAAGATATATAGAAATCAATTAAATATTTGAAAAGATGCTCAACATCGTTAGTCACTAGAGAAATGCAAATTAAAACCACAATGAAACAGTATTACACACTTATTAGAATAGCTAAAAGTAGAGACAACATCAAGTGTAGGCAAAGATGTAATCAGAAGTGGAACTCATACAATACTGATGGAAAGGTACAATGGCACAGTCTCTTTGAAAAAACTCAGCAGATTCTTTAAAACTTAAACATATACCTGCCTTACTATCTAGCCATTTCACTCTTGTTATATACCCAAGAGAAATGAAAACATATGTCCTCACATTACAAAGACTTGCACATAAAGTTTCATAAGAGCTTTATTTGTAATAGCCCAAAACTGGAAACAACTCAAATGGCCATCAGCTGGTGAATGAATAAATAAATTGTGGTATATCTATACAGTGGAATACTACTCAGTAATAGAAAGGAATGAATGACTGATATATATGCAACATCAGTGAATCTTAAAATAATTCTGTTGAGTGGAAGACATCACACCAAAAAAGAGTACATACTGTGTGATAGCACTTATACAAAATTCTAGAAAAGGAAAACTATAGTAAAAAAAAAACAGGTGGTTTTTTTGGGGCTGGGAGCAGGAGAAGAGCAGGCTGCGATGGAGAGATTATAAAAGGGCGTAAGGAAACTTTTTGGGGTATGATTATGTTTGTTATCTTGATTGTGTTATTGTTTGAGAGGTGTATACATATGGCAAAACTTATCAAATTATACACTTTATGCATGGTTTATTGTATGCCAGTGACACCTCAATTTTAAAAAAAATACATACCGGAAAGACAACCTAATCTTAAAATGGGTTGTGTCCTTAAATCTAACCCTAGTTCTAATCCTGATAGGACAAACTTGAAGGAAAAGCCATTCATCAGGGAGGAGAATCTGCAGGCTGAAAGTGCTCACTAAATGCTAGGAAATACTAATGGGGAAGAACCTAGTGAAATTCCTAAACTTGAAGATTTAAAGTTCTGCAAATTTCCAGACTAAAAGGGAAGCAAAATCAGGCTGCCACAAACTTCTTCTTGGCAACATTAGATGCCAAGACACACACATGGACCAGGGTCTGGAGTAATGCTTCTCAAACCTTAGTGTGCCCACAAAGTCACCTGGTGGCATGGTCAAAGAGTAGAGTTTCATTTCCATGAGCTTGTAGTTCTGATAATCTCCCAGGTGATGCCAATGCTGCCGGTCTTCAGGTGACAATTTGAGTAGCAAAGCTCTAAAAAAGTGGTTCTTTGGCTGGATACAGTGGCTCAGACCTGAAATCCCAGCATTCGGGAAGGCTGAGGCAGGCGGATCACCTGAGGTCAGGAGTTCGAGACCAGCCTAGCCAACATGGTGAAACCCTGTCTCTACTAAAAATACAAAAAAATTTATCTGGGCATGGTGGCACATGCCTGTGATCCCAGCAAGGCAGGAGAATCACTTGAACCTGGGAAGCAGAGGTTGCAGTGAGCTGAGATCGTGCCACTGCATTCCAGCCTGGGTGACAGACCAAGACTCCGTCTCAAAAAAAAAATATATGGTTCTTTGTAGAACCATCTTATAATTAGGGAGTTAAAAAAAATATTGATACCTGGGACCTACTCCCAGAGGTTCTGAAATAATTGGTCTAGGATTCAGCTTGGCATTGGTATTAAAAAACAAAAACAAAAACACAACACCCCAAGTGGTTCTAATGGGCAGTTGGGTTAAGAGCCTCTGGTATGGAGTGCTGAGGGAAATAACTTAGTCTAAAAGTGTATGCCCAACATGGTACAGTCTTTGTAGAGTATCTATCAGTACACAACAGCCCCTTTGACTGCCCTCCTCACCAACAGCGGTGAGTCCCAGATAGCCATGTAAATACTGTGTAATCCTGCTCTCCTGCCCATAGTTGAATTAATCAAGAATGAATATATGATCTGAATGGGACCAGATCACACTCTCTCCCCATAATTCAGAGTTGAGACAAAGAAAGTCATTCCTTAGCAAGGTCTAACTGTGGACAGCCCTATTCTTAAACAAGTGTCATTTTTTTGTTGAGACAGAGTCTCACTCTGTCACCTAGGCTGAAGTGCAATGGTGTGGTCTTGGCTCACTGCAATCTCCACCTTTGGGTTCAAGTGATTCTCCTGCCTCAGCCTCCCAAGTAGCTGGGAACAGGCATCCGCTACCACACCTGGCTAATTTTTGTATTTTTAGTAGAGATGGGGTTTCATCATGTTGGCCAGCCTGGTCTCGAACTGCTGACCTCAAGTGATCCACCTGCCTCAGCCTCCCAAAGTGCTGGGATTACAGGCATGAGCCACTGTGCCCAGCCTTGAACAAGTGACTTCTAAATGTTTAGGTTTATGGTACAGAATGAATCAGAATACAGTCATGGCAATCTTGGAGCTTAAGTTTTTTCCACACTTCATCTATTTATACAGCTGCCATCACCATGAAGTTTTCTGATGCTGAAGAAGGTAAAGGTTCTGGCCAGGCGGGGTGTTTCATGCCTGTAATCCCAGCACTTTGGGAGGCAGAGGCAGACCAATCCCTTGAGGCCAGGAGTTCAAGACCAGTTTGGCCAACATGCTGAAAACCCGTCTCTACTAAAAATACAAAAATTAGCCAGGCATGATGGCATGTGCCTGTAATCTCAGCTACTCGGGAAGCTGAGGCAGAAGAATCGCTTGAACCCTGGAGGCAGAGGTTGCAGTGAGCCGAGATCGCACCACTGCACTCCAGCCTAGGCGACCGAGCGAGACTACATCTCAAAAAACAAAAAAAGAAGGTGGGTGCTCTGATTAAAAGCTTGTCCACTTCCTACATGAGTATGGTTTCTCCTCATATTCTCTGATGTTGGTGAAGGACTGCCCTTAGTTTGAAATATCTGCTACACTCACCACATTCATTAGACATCTGGTCTACATGAACCCTCAGATTTGTAACAAGATGCCGGCTGTCACTAATGATTTTACCTAATTTCTTGCGCTTCTCTTCTTAACAGTGGAGGGACCTATGTTGCCTGACCGATACATCTATGAAGCCTCTCTTCTTGGTGTTTTTCTTCCCTGTGCAATGACCCTGCTGCCGCTCAAAGGTGCCCTGTGGTCAGGATGCCAGGCTGCACCCCCTGTTGATGGCAGTCCTTGGGGTTCTATTTCTTCAGAAGTTGGCAATTGTGGAGTTAGTTTCTTAATGACAATTCTGGTCTTATCTGGTGATATAACAAAAGAAAAGACAAGGCCGGACATGGTGGCTCGCACCTGTAATCCCAGCACTTTGGGAGGCTGAGGTGGGCAGATCACTTGAGGTCAGGAGTTTGAGATCAGCCTGGCCAATATGGCAAAACCCTGTCTCTGCTAAAAATACAAAAATTAGCTGGGCATGGAGGCATATGCCTGTGGTCCCATCTACCTGGGAAGCTGAGACATGAGAATCACTTGAACCCGGGAGGCAGAGATTGCAGTGAGCCAAGATGGTGCCACTGCACTCCAGCCAGGGTGACAGAGCGAGACTTTGCCTCAGAAAAAAAGAAAAAAGAAAAAAGAAAAAGAAAAGCAAAGAAAAAGCCAAATTTCAATCATTAGCTGAACTAGAGGAGAAAGTCAATCAAGTGTTACTAGCTTACTTTCTGAATATATGGTTTCTTCCCAACAGACTCTAAAATGGCTGCATAAGGGCCAGAGGAAACAAGGACAGAAAACTGAAGATGCAGGTAATGGGATGGCATAGAAAACGGAAGATGCTGGTAATGAACGGGGTGGGTCAAAAGAGGAGCTATTTGTTTCCACAAGCAGGGTGACAAGAATAGAGTGTAGAGGGAGATGGAGCAGGTTCCTTTAGGATGGGAAGGAGGCTACAGAAGAGTGAGATGGAAGAGGGTGAGCAGTGGCAAGAGCGTGGGAAGAAGAAACAGGAAGTGACTGGGTCTGGAGGAAAGGGCCCGGTGAGCAGCGGGAGCACCACAGCACATCCAGCCGGTTAAGAAGCAACCCTGTCTCCAAAAAATACAAAAATTAGCTGGGTGTGGTGGTGTATGCCCCAGGGTGCAAGCAATCCTCCCACCTGAGCCTCCCAACTTCTCAGAGGGCTGAGATGGGAGGATGGCTTGAGCCCCAAGGGTCAGCACTACAGTGGTCCATGATCACACCACTGCACTCCAGCCTGAGTGACAGAGCAAGACCCTGTCTCAAAAAAAAAGAAAATAGAAAAGGAACCCAAACTGAAAAACCACATTCCCTCCCAATAAAGTTCAAAGACATAATTTTACATTATTGCTCTCACTGCCAACTCATCACTTCATTTTCTTTTTGCATAAATGGGACCCTTATAATTTTTTTTTTTTTTTTTTTTTTGAGACGGAGTCTTGCTCTGTCACCAGGTTGGAGTGCAGTGGCCCAATCTTGGCTCACTGCAACCTCCGCCTCCTGGGTTCAAGCGATTCTTCCACCTCAGCCTTCCGAGTAACTGGGACCACAGGCGCGTGCCACCATGCCCAGCTAATTTTTTTTGTATTTTTAGTGGAGATGGCGTTTCACCGTGTTGGCCAAGATGGTCTCGATCTCTTGACCTCGTGATCTGTCCGCCTCGGCCTCCCAAAGTGCTGGGATTACAGGCGTGAGCCACTGTGCCCGGCCAATTTTTTATACTATCAAGGTAATAAAAAATTTCAAGTCTTAAATTCTTTCAGTGAGCCTTGCCACTGGTCCACCAAATGGCCCTCCTTAAATCCTGAGAGCAGGCTGGGTGGGGCAGCTCACACCTGTAATCCCAGCACTTTGGGAGGCCGAGGTGGGTGAATCACCTGAGGTCAGGCATTTAAAGCCAGCCTGGCCAACATGGTGAAACCCTGTCTCTACTAAAACTACAAAATTAGCCAGGCATGGTGGTGCATACCTGTGGTCCCAGCTACTCAGGAGGCTGAGGCATGAGAATTGCTTGAGCCCCGGAGGCGGAGGTTACAGTGAGCTGAGATTACACCCTTGCACTCCAGCCTGAGGAACAAGAGTGAAACTCTGGCTAAAAAAAAATTAAAAAAAAAAAAAAAAAAAAAAATCCTGAAAGCAATATTGGACACTTTATCCGATTGTCTTCTCCCACAGGCTTTACACTTCTCCTAGTCTCTAATTATAATGCCCCATCTCATCATAATCACAATGCCATATGCCCTAAACCCCAAAATGTTCTGCAAAGTCTTCCAACTCCAGTAGCCCAAGACGACAGATGCAGAGTGAGGATACAGCCCAAGCGTGGACGTGAAAAAGAGTAAGTACCGCCATTTCCTACCCAGGGGATAAAAGAAACTCATCAAATATGGTCCTCAAGTGTGAGAACTTAAAATGAAGTTAGGAAAACAGTAACAACGTATACAAGACAAGACCGGAAGAATATCAGTATGACACAACCAGGAGCCCAGTGGAATCCCGAACTTGAGGTGCAATGGATGTTGAGAATACGAGGGGGCTCACAGGGATGGAGACAGAGGATTTGGGCTATGAGGGGATGACTTCCCAGGAAAAGGGAGATCCTGAAAGAAATGTACTATTTGGACAGGTGAAGGGCTGGCCTTTTCAGATGAAAGAAGCAGCAGGAAAAAAGGCACAGAGGGAGGAAGTACCACTGCATGTGAAGAAGATAAGGGAGGCTCTGGTGGGGCCGGGGTAGAGCAGGCATGTTGGAGACGCAGAGGAGAGAGGACGGCAGAGGGGCAGGAGGGCTTAGCTGCAGACAGCCCTGTTCCATCGATGACTTTCTTCCTAGTATGCCACTTCTGATGCTGAATGAGACTTGCATTCCATTTGAAGGCTTTCTCGCACTCCTTACACTCAAAAGGTTTCTCCCCAGTGTGAACTCGCTGATGCTGAACCAGAGTGATCTTCTGACTGAATGTCTTCCCACATTCCTGGCATTCACAGGGCTTCTCCCCGGTGTGGATTCTCCGATGCACTATGAAGCAGGAGCTACAACTGAAAGTTTTCCAACATTTGTTACATTTGTAGAGTTGTTCCCCAGTGTGGAACCTCTGGTGCTGAAGAAACACTGAACTGCGGTGGAAGGCCTTGCCACACTCTTTACATTCATAAGGTTTCTCTCCAGTGTGGATTCTCTGATGCTGAATCAGGACTGTATTAGAACTCAAACTCTTCCCACACTCCTTACATTCATAGGGCTTCTCCCCCATGTGAATTCATTCATGGATGAAGCAGTCATAGCTACACCTGAAGGCCTTCCCACATTCCTTACATTTAAAGGGCTTCTCCCCAGTATGGATTCTCTGATGCTGAATCAGTTTTGAATTGTAGCTGAAGGTTTTTCCACAGTCAGTCCATTCATAGGGCCTCTGTCCACCATGGAGTTTCTGATGCTGAAGAAGGTGGGAATTTTGACTGAAGGCTTGTCCACATTCCTCATATGAGTATGGTTTCTGATGCCATGACAGTTTTGAGTTATATCTGAAGGTTTTCCCACATCCTTTGCATTCGTAGGGCTTTTCAATAGTGTGAATTCTCTGATGCTGGTGAAAGTCTGAATGTGGGTTGTAGTAACTGCCACACTCACCACATTTATAAAACACCTGTTCTTTAGCAAAGTCCTGCTTTGTAATGAGATGTATGCTGACACTACTTTCTTCCAATTCCCTAGCTCTCTCTTCTCTTTCAATGGTGGAAGATTTATAATCCTGGACTATCAAATCTGTGCCATCTCCTATGTTTGTTTTCTTCCCTGTATCATGTAGCTGTGACTTCCCTAACCTGTCCTTGAAGTCAGGGTGCTGGGGAATGTCCGTCAACAGTCCCTCCACTGTCAGTCTGTGGGACTCTGATTCTTTTGAAATGTTTAGCTGTGCAGTTTGTTCCTCAGTCTTAGTCTTGGTTTTACCACCTAGCATGATAAAAGGAAAACACAAGAGAATGCCAGAAAGGAAAGGGATTAATCAGTATCAACTTGCCCTAGACACATTAATTTTTTGAGAGAGACATAGCCACCTGACGGTACCTCAAAGGGAAAGTAAAAAAACTGGAGGTAGAGAAGGTAAGCAATCCCATATGAATGATAAAAACAGTGTGGATGGCAGAAGATACTGATTGAGGCAAATGGACAAAGAAAAATGGGAATGGGGTGACGTTGCAGGAAGGGGAAGCAATGAAGAAAAGCAGAGGAAGCCAAAGGCGAGAAAAGCGATCTCTAAACCGGAGAAGAGAAAGATGGGTAGGCACCTCTAGCACCACATAGTACCCAGAGGTCTGGGAGCTGTCTACGACAGTGGACCTCAAAGCCCAATCAAGGCATAAACCCTGTCAAGATACTTTAAAATATTCTGTAATTTTAAAAGAAATATTCTCTCATTCTGTATCGCAAGCCTGGCTGGACAGAAAGCAGTTTGTAACACTGCTGTTTATGAAGGGTTCATGAGAAGACCACAATTTTAGAAGCTAAGTGCTGTCCTCTGGGAGACTAACCTTTGAAAGGAAAAAAGGCAGGCCCAGTCAAGAACCTGCCCAGAATGGAGACGGCAGTTGGAGCTGGGATATGGGGATCATGCTTTCACTGGTAGCACCATAACACAGAAACCTTCTTTGCCTTGTCAAGGACCAAAAGTATGACAAATGAAACTTCCATTTTAATGTTTTTTGAGCCTTGTTGACCATGACTCACATTTTGGATCCTAAACCAATACAGACACACACACACACACACACACACACGAACACCTGAAACAGAAACAACGTCCTTAATAAGAGTGATGTATTCACGCTGGGCACGGTGGCGCATGTCTGCAATCCCAGCACTTTGGGAGGCCGAAGTGGGCGGATCATCTGAGGTCAGGAATTCAAGATCAGCCTGGCCAACCCGGCGAAACCCCATCTCTACTAAAAATACAAAAAATTAGCCGGGTGTGGTAGCGGGCGCCTGTAATCTCAGCTACTCGGGAGGCTGAGGCAGGAGAAATCACTTGAACCTGGGAGACGGAGATTGCAGTGAGCCGAGATCACACCAATGCACTCCAGTCTGGGGGACAGAGCAAGACTCTGTCTCAAAAAAAAAAAAAAAGTGATGCATTCATAATAGGCTTTATAGTATTTTAGTCTTTAGTTATACCTAGTACAGTCTAATCTAATTTTTAAATGCTGGTAACAACTCATTGATGAGTTTCAACCCACAGTTTAAAGAATACGGTTCTAGATTTTCAAGAACAGTGCTCTCAAATGGTGGTCCCTGAAGCAGTATCATCTGAGAATCTCTTAGAAATGCAAATTATTGGGGCTGGGTTTGGTGGTGTGTGCCAGTAGTCCCACCTAATTGGGAGGCTAAAGTGGAACAACCACTTGAGCCCAGGAATTCGAGATCAGCCTAGGCAAAATAACAAGACCCTATCTTGAAAAAAAAGAAATGCAAATTCTCAGGCCCGCCCCAGTCGACTGAATTTGAATCTCTGGAGGTGGCACCTGGCAACTGTGTTTTAACAAGCTCTGCAAGTAATTCTGATACATTCCAGAGTTTAAAATGTACTACTCTATGAACTAGAAAAGACAGATTGAGGCTGCTCTTTTCATTGTGTGAGGCTGCCCTTTCCCAAAAGGTGGCCACTAGCCACATGTGGCTGTTTACATTTAAATGAATTAAAATGGAATAAAATTAAAAACTCAGTTCCTCAGTTGCCCTAGGCACGCTTCAGGTGCTCATGTGATTCTTCTGGCTAAACAGACCATGTGCACCTGTGGCAAGGGGCAACACTAACGACTGCAGGAGGGATGCCAGGAAAGCCTCTAGATTACCCGAAATGCTGAAGTCAACTGAAGGCACTGATTAAGGCAGAAGTGGGGGAATTAGAAAGGAGCATTTGCCTTATAGAGGCTCCGAATACCATAAAAGATTGACAGAATATGAGAACCAAGCAGTTGAATGAGGAAGGCTATATACCAAATCCCTGATTGGTCTTTACATTTATCTCAATTCAGTATCTTTCATAAAAGAAAACCATTCATTCCCAATATATAAACAAGCTTTCTTTCAAAAGCTAATGTAAAATTCAGTGTTTAGGAATTCAGAAAAATTCCACTTATAGTTTTACACACATACACACACACACACACACACACACACACAATGTTCTTACAAAAACAACTTCTAGCTGAGCATGGTCGCTCACACCTGTAATCCCAGCACTTGGGGAGCCTGAGGCAGGTGAATCACTTGAGGTCAGGAGTTCAAGACCAATCTGGGCAAAATGGTGAAACCCTGTCTCTACTAAAATTACAAAAATTAGCCGGGCATGGTGGTGGGTGCCTGTAATCCCAGCTACTTGGGAGGCTGAGGCAGGACAATCGCTTGAACCTGGGAGGCAGAGGTTGCAATAAGCTGAGATAGAGCCAATGCACTCCAGCCTGGGCAACAGAGCAAGACTCTGAATCAATCAATCAATCAATCAATCAATAAAAAGCCAAGTTCGTGGCTGGGTGCAGTGGCTCATGCCTGTAATCCCAGCATGTTGGGAGGCCAAGGAAGGTGGATCACAAGGTCAGGAGTTCGAGACCAGCCTGGCCAATATGGTGAAACCCTGTCTCTACTAAAAATACAAAAATTAGCCAGGCATGGTGGCATGTGCCTTAGGTCCCAGCTACTCGGCAGGCTGAGGCAGAAGAATCACTTGAACCCGGGAGGCAGAGGTTGTGGTGAGCCGAGATCACTCCACTACAGTCTAGCCTGGGCAACAAAGCAAGACTCTGTCTCAAAAAAAAAAAAAAAAAAAGAAAACCAAGTTCTTACTATATTGTATTTATATTCCTGAGCTAACTAACCAACAGGAGTCTGTTTGAAATATATACATATGCATGTATATATGTGTATGTATATATGTATATATATAGATATGTATATCTATCTATATATACACATATATACATATATATATACACATATGTATATGTGTATATATATAGATAGATTACAGATAGGGTCTTGCTCTGTCACCCAGGCTGGAGTAGAATGGTGTGATCCTAGCTCACTGCAACCTCAAACTCCTGGCTCAAGGGATTCTCCAGCCTCAGCCTCCTGAGTAGCTAGCACTACAGGCACACGCCACCATGCCCAGCTCATTTTTTTTTGTTTTTTTTTTTTTTGTAGAGACAGGGTCTTGCTACGTTGCCCAGGCTGGTCTCGAACTCTTGGCCTCAAGCACCCTCCCACCTTGGTCCCCCAAAGTGCCAGGATATAGGTGTAAGCCACTACACCCGGCCTGAAATCCTTTAACTTAACAAAGAAAAATGGCAGAAAATAAAATGGCTGGACTGGTCTTTTCTAGTTTGGGGATGAAGTTCTGGTAAGCAACGCTTCTTTGAATAGGAGTGACTATTTTCATCCCCACAACCATCATAGGACAAAGAAGAACCCTTTTTCACGCTAAATTGTTAACAGAAAGGTGGAGGCAAAGCTGGAAAGGAGGATGGTGGGTTTTCCTGCTCACCTGTGCACAGGCCTCTCAGGGCTTCTTCCCCAGCAAGTGTCCAGGGGTCTGGGCCCCAGCCCGCTTCTCCTTGCTCCAACTGGAATACCAGATCAGGTTTGGGGAACGGAAATGCAGCCAGAGGAGAAAGAAAAGTAACAGGAAGCTGAGGAGAATCACCAGTGACCTCCCTCTCTCTGCTTTGCCAGGTAAAAATAAAAGAGGATGCCCCAGGAGAGTAAGTGAAATCAGAGAGGAGTGAATCTGCAGAATCTAAGGAAGGGCTTGAAGCTTGCTCTGGCCTCTAAGAGGACAGAAAGCTCCCATGCCACTGGAAGTGTGTACACGAGGGCCCTAGGGGACTCACAGATAGGCAATAGGGCCAAAATCACCTCCCGGGAACTGGAAGATGGAAGGAATGAAGGCAGTGCACCAGGAACCGTCTCAGTTCTCTCTGTACCCAGAGGAAAGCCCCCTGCAATTTAGTCTCCATTAGGCATCAGGGAAGAGGAAAGTGCTGTTAAACACCTAAATGAACCCAGCTCTTTCTCCATCCAGCTACTTGTGGCCCTGGGGATTAGGGAGCTCAACCCATAGGGCAACAATTCTGATGGTATTCGAGATCCTAGATCTGCTAAGGAGGAATCTAGTACTCCCCAAGGGCAGAAGCTGAGTTTCAGAGAGGAAGAAGGACTTACACAAGGAAGTTACATTTGCATAATTCTCCAGCATCACTTCCCTGTACAGGGCCCTCTGAGTAGGGTGCAGGCTGGTCCATTCATTCTGGGTGAAGTACACAGCCACATCCTCAAAGGTCGCCGGCTCCTGAAACAACAAGTTCCTGCTCAAGCCCTGCGTAAGAACACAGGGAGAGGTCTGAATTCCAGGAAAGGCATAAATTTACTGGAATCCATGGCACTGAGGCCCATGGAAGGTTTGTACTGGCAAGGACAGCCACACAGCACCCCAGCTGGGGCAGCCCTGAGTCAGCATTCCAACTTTCCATGTGCATACCTCTGCGGCCCTAATATTATCATCCTAAGCACACAGCCCAGCACCAGCTGTTCTCTGCCTGGTGATCACGTCAACCCATGTCTGGTTCCACAGGCCAGGTAGATTTTCTGGCATGCTTTCTAAATCAACCATAGCAGGTAACCATCTTTCACCCTGCCTCCATCCATTCTGAAGCACCTATCAAGGCCTTCCACTCAGCTTCTTTCTGGTCTTCCTCCTCCTCTATGTCTTCTGCTACAGATAGGGCAGTGATTTCACGGGGATAAGGTTCCTTTCATCCTGGATATTTCTCCCCTTTCTATCATCTTGCCTTATCAGAAGCTATTAATAGTTCTCCCTTGGCTGGATATGGTGGCTCACACCTGTAATCCCAGCACTTTGGGAGGCTGGGCCAGGCAGATCACCTGAGGTCGGGAGTTCAAGACTAGCCTGACCAACATGGAGAAACCCTGCCTCTACTGAAAATACAAAATTAGCTGGGTATGACAGTGCATGCCTGTAATCCGAGCTACTCAGGAGGCTAAGGCAGGAGAATCGCTTGAACCCAGGGGGCAGAGGTTGCGGTGAGCCGAGACTGTGTCATTGTACTACAGCCTGGGAAACAAGACTGAAACTCCGTTTCAAAAAAAAAAAAAATAGTTCTCCCTCTCTTGAAGGTAATGTGCAGGGTTATTTCTTTGTCTCCCAACACACTTCACTCCAGGGCAGGATGGCAATCTCCCATCCTTCTGCAGAGATCAGCCCACTGCTGTCCTCCTTTTTTTTTTTTTTTTTTTTCTGAGACAGAGTCAAGCGCTATCGCCCAGACTGGAGTGCAATGGCACCATCTCCACTCACTGCAACCTTCGCCTCCCAGGTTCAAGCGATTCTCCTGCCTCAGCCTCCCTAGTAGCTGGGATTACAGACGGCCGCCACCACGCCCAGCTAATTTTTGTATTTTTAGTAGAGATGGGGTTTTACCATGCTGCCCAGGCTGATCTCAAACTCCTGACCTCAGGCAATCTGCCCGCCTCGGCCTCCCAAAGTGCTGGGATTACGTTACAAGCGTGAGCCACTGCGCCCGGCCAATGCTGTCCTCTTGACTGTGTGTCTCTCTCTTTCTGCTCCCCACTAAAACCACCTCCAGCTTCTCAAGGAAGAAGGAAACCATCACAAGCTGTTTAGAGCTTTGTCCGTGTGTCAGTTACTTTTAAACCAATATGCTCAATCATTATAGCACATCTGTGAAATAAGAATTATTTCCATTTTCGGATGATGGGAATCAGCAATATTAAGCACTTTGAAATAGACTAAAAGGAGTCCTCTTTGAGTATTTATTACAAGGTTGTACACGGAAGCAAAAATGTCAAAATGAGCTGACCACTTTTATGTAAATTAGTCCCACTGCAACATCTCTCTGACTCACACTGTAATCTTTCTCAGTCCATCACGTCAACAAGCTTCTCTTTGTACTTAAGTCTCTTCTGAGTGAAGAAATATAACATGGAAGTACTAGAAGATTTGCAGTCCTCATTGTAAAGATCATCAATGGCAAAAATCATCAATGGGTGCTAAATCTAGGAGGAAATTTTGATGAGAAGCAGAATATTTGCATGATCTTAAATGTCTTCTTATAGACTGCTTACTAGTTCCAAAAGGAAAACAGTAATTACACAGTAATCAGATAACCCCTTAACCAAAAAGTTCAAATGTGGTTGGCATGACCGAGGAACTGAATTTTTAACTTTAATTGATTTTAATTTAAATAGGCACATGTAGCTAGGGAGTACCTTATTGGACAGTGCAGAATAGATACAGCTGTTAATACCCTAGTCTGACTTTCTTCAGAATCAGCAGCTGGGAACATGGACCTCACTTTTTCTTCACATTATGCTCTGCATCTCCATGCCTCTAATTGTCAGCGCATTCTTTGGTTCCTTGTTTTCTGAAACACTTAGCTTCTTCAGATCCTGCTCTCTCTGTGGTCACTCTTCTTCTGTCCTTTACTTGCACTTACTTTCTCCATTAAGTGGGGCTGCTGACTCCCTTCCATGGGAAGTGGGTTACTGAGGCAGCACAACATAGTGGCAAATGGCACAGATGTTAAAGCTGTGGTTCTCAACATGGGGGCCATTTTGTCCCCCAGGGAGTATGTGGCAATGTCTGGAGACATTTTTAGTTGTCACAGCTGCAGTGTGGTGGTAATGGTAGTGCTACTGGCATCTAGTAGATAGTAGGCCAGGAATATTGCTGAACATCCTATAATGCACAGGACATCCTATAATAGACAAATAAAGAATTATCTGGCCCAAACGTAAATGCTGCTAAGGTTGAAAAACCCTGCTCTAAGCCAGACTCCCTACGTTCAAATACTATCTCTAATACTCATCAGCTGTTAACCTTGGATGAGACAATTAAAATTTCTCTGCCTCAGCTGCCCCATTTGTAAAACTGAGATAATAACTATTTGATAGGACTCTTACAAGGATGGCATAAGTTACTATCTATAAAGCACTAAGATATCACCTGGCACATGATATCATATGAATCTCAGCTCTTACTACAACCACAGATGAGATTGGAGGAACTGCCTAGAAGATTCTAAGTGACAAATGCTCCTCTTAGAGATTGTAGTAAAGACTGACAGGTGAGTGAGTGTGTGTGTGTGTGTGTGTGTGTCCCCTTTCTTTCTTAGTATTGGAACCCTAATTTTACTTGAGGTTGCACTCAGCCCTGGCAACCAAGTGGGGCCAATGAAATGCAAGTATAAATATTGTTGAGGAATTATGGGAAGGTTCCTAAAAGAGAGAGGTTCGCGTCCTTTTGGCGGCTCCTCTTCTAGCTGGAATGCACACACGATGGCTAGAGATCAAGCAGCTACTTGGGACAATAAAGTTGCCTAAAACATATGAAACGCTGCTAGGATGGTAGAGCAGAAAGAGCCTGAGGGCATCTACACTAGCCCTGGATTGACTCTCGACACTTTTGTATGAGAGAGAAGCCTTTACCTTGCTTAATCACTGTCACTTGAGGTCTTCTTTGTGGAATCTAATCCTAAGTGATGACTGCACTTCAGGCAAAGCACCAGGAGAGCACAGCCTACCCCCACAGATATTTAAACACTTCCTGACTTGTAGGAATGAATTTTTGCCAAAGTGCTCCAACAGTAGTGGATGGTCCAATATCCACAAAAAGAAGGACACACACATTGCTTTTCAGTCCCTGGGATGGAGCTTTCTCATTACATGATACATCCACTACGTGATAAACTCAGCTTTCTCATTACATGATCTAGGACCCTGAAGAAAAACCCAGTAAAACCATCAACTACCATGAAGAAAACTCTGGAGGGACAAGTGCTCCCAATGCTACATGAATTTGTGCCAAGAAAGGATGCAGACTCTCACAGAGGTTAGACTGATGTCTTCACATTGAGCTAAAGGCACTGGCTTCAGCTCCAAACTCATCATTCCTCCAAAAACACACCTCCCTCATCAATCCACACCTGCCAAATGCTTCCAGTTCTGCCTTCACTGTAGCTTAACTGAATGGTCTGCAGGGCAGACTCCTCTCTTGGAAGTGTCTATTTAACCCCAGAAGTGTCTTTTCTTTGTGTATTGTGATGCAGACAAGCACTCCTCAAATTTTAATTTGCCCCTTAATTTTCCAGATCTTGTAAAAATGTAGGTTCTGATTCAGGAGATCAGACATTTTGCCAACAAGCACCCTCTATAAGGCAAAAGCTGCTCATCTCCACGCCACACTTTCAGTTTTCATGGATGCAGACTCTCACTTTCTGGGATAATTCATTTCTTCTTTTCCAACCTACCTGACCCTCCCAAATTCACCAACTCTCATTCATCAACACCCCTGGCATACTCCTTTGCCATACTCTATTGAAGGATGTCAAACTAAGCATGGGACTGGCCAAGTCAGGCTACTAGGCCTGTGCTGACTTTCCATATCTGTTCTGAGTATGGAAAGCTGAAAGAAAGCTCTGCTCACCTGGAACCACAGTGTCTGGAGCATGGCTGATGACCCCTGGCTTCATGCACTGCCCTCTAGGTTTGGAAAAGCAAGAACCTGTGGAGCTAAGAGAGAACCGCAATGAGACTGTCTTGTCTCCGACACTTCCACCTCTTCCCTGTGTCTCCTGCCACTAGCACTGCAGATATTCTTAGCACACTAGCTGCTCCCATTCACCCTCTCCACTGACTCATGGGCTGCTGCAAATGCTCCCTCTGCATATTCTCCTGTGGATCTGCTTGGTGACACTGGAAACTCTAGAAAGAATATCTGTAAAACAAGAGTCAGGAACTGCAGTGGATTCGTGGCTGTTTAGAAAAAAATTCTTGGCCCCACTATGAATACATTACTAAGTAGTTTGTACTGAATGCTTCTAGCGATCATGGCAATCCAAAACAATCTCTGGATAGACAGTAGGATATAACGGTGACCTCTAAACAAACCACAGGCTGCAGACAAAATGTAAGTGGTGCCCTAGCCCTGGGTGACAAGGGTAAGACGCTCAATGTCCCAGTGGGTGATGCTGACCCGGGATCTGAACGCTCCACCCCGGGAAGCAGGGGACCCTAAGTCACAGCTCCCATCCTCCCTATGAATACCGCGGCCCAGAGGACATCAGGCCAGCTCTTCGGAGCAGCAAGGTCGATTGCGTCTCTGAGGACGGGGGACTGGGCCCAGGCTCGGGCGGCCGCGCGGGCCCCTCGGCGACCTCTGCAAGGGCCCAACGCCCGACCTCCAGAACAGGTAGCCGAGTCAGAGAAGCCCGGGAAACTCTACCCGAGCGCTCGCCAAGTGGCCAAGGCGGAAGCACTAGCGGGCCCGCAGTCGGTCCCTACTGCCTCTCTAGGAAGCCGGGAGGCTGGCCCTTCTCTATGGTTCCCTCGAAGCCAAACTCCCACCCTTGCCTTGCCTTCACCATAACCGCTCTGCGCATTGTTTGCTATTTGCTATTGAAATTGGGATCTCGCTGTGTTGCGCAGGCTGGTCTCGAACTCTTGAGCTCAAGCGGATCCACCTCGGCCTCACAGACGTGAGCCACTGCACCCGGCCGCGCCTGGTTTTTTATTTTCTCTTATGTCTTGGTACCCCAACTACATGATAAATTCCTCCATATTTAACAATTAATTCGTAACATAATTAATTCCTAACTCCTTACCTAATTTACCTAATTCCTAACTTAACCTTCTAATGGCTTTATAGCCCCTGTCTCCCACTTAATGACTGTGACTTAAGACCATGGGGTCCGTCTTCCTGGCTCCACTCTGTATGGACTTGCTCAAGTTATACTCAACTCGTTGCCTCAGTTTCTCAATTGAGAATGGTAAAAGTTTGTAATTTATGAACTCAGTGCATTCACTGAGTCAATTCATGCAACAGTTTTGTAAACCAAAAATAAAATTCTAAGTCCTCCAACCAACTGAATGGACCACTCTGCTCCACCAAAAGCATTCCAAAGAAAATCTGATGGGAAGTAGAGAGGTTGGACTTGGAATTCAGGCGCTACAGACCAGCATTAGCATTAAAACAGAGACCTTGAGACTGACTAAAACAAACTCCATGTAGCTATAAGACACCAAATGCCAACCCGACTCTAGTCTCACATGACAGATAGCAGGCCCTGAAAGAAATTGTTTTACCCTAAAATACATTTCTTTGACATACTTTGAAATGGCCCGGTAAAGCTGTCTCTGGTGGCGAAAATCTACATCCTGTAAAGAATCGCCTTCACTTTCGAGGTCTTTTCCTTGATCCAGGAGAGAATCATCTAAGAGAGTCTGGCACTTTTGAAGTCTGGTAAGAAACATTTACAATCGTTTCTCTCTGAAGCCTGCTACCTGGAGGTTTCATCTGCATAATAAGAACGTTGGTCTCTAAAACTCTTTAACTCAGACATTCCCTTCTATTGATTCCAAGTCTTTCAGTCATAACTCTGTCAACGAATTGCCACTTAGAAATCTTTGAATCCGCCTATGACCTGGAAGGTGCCCCCACACTCCCCACTTGGAGTTGTCCCTCCTTTACGGATCGAGCCAATGTACATCTTACATGTATTGATTTATTTATGTCTTCCTAAAACATATAAAACCAAGCTGTAGCCTGACCACCTTGAGCACAAGATCTCAGGACCCCCTGGGGCTGTGTTGTGGGTCATTGGTCCTCATATTTAGCTCAGAACAAATCTCTTTAAATATTTTACAGTTTGACTGTTTATGGACAGAGTCCAGTTCTGTACACAACTAAGTCAAAATAAGCGCTATATTATTGCTGACATTATTCTTGCATATCTCGCCACTCTCCTGTAAGACACTCCCATATCTCTTTCTGTAGTCCAGATTTAGTAATAGTCATGGCAATAGTGCCTCCTACTGGCCAGGCATTGTGCAGATAGCTTGGAGCTAGAGGTCTGGATTTCAAACTGCCTGTTGATTTCTACCTGATTATTCCACAAGAGCCTAAAATTCAAAATGTTCCAAATTAATCTCATCATCCTTCCCTCATCCCCGTTCCTCCTCCAGGGTCCCCCCACTTCAGTGAATGCATCGGTTTGCATCCAGCCAAGCAACTCAGTCACCTGGTAGTCATCACTGACTCTTCCTCTGCATCTTCTTTCCCCTGTATTACTGTCAGCCTCCTAACCACTTCTCTGGTCTCCAGTACAGACCCCTCCAAATCCTTTCTTTCCACACTGCAGCCAGGATGATTTAAAATGAAAGTCTGGACGTGAACTGTTCTGCTTGTAAAACCCTTCAGAAGCACCTGGATCTTTTAGCAATTTTCCCTAAACTTTTCAGATTTGAGAATAGCTGCCCCTAAAACAAGTCTTTTTTTTTTTTAAAGGAAAAAAAAGGGTAGTTTGTCACCCAGGCTGGAGTGCACTGGTACCATCATGGCTCACTATTCTGTAACTCCTAGGCTCAAGCAATCTTCCCACCTCAGCCTTCTGAGAAGCTGCGAGTACAGGCACGCATCACCACACCTGGCTCATCTTTCTCTGTTTTCTTCTGTGAGACGGAGTTTTGCTGTCCCCCAGGCTGGGGTGAAGTGGCGCAATCTTGGCTCACTGCAGCCTCCACCCCCCACCGGGTTCAAGGCATTTTCCAGCCTTGGCCTCCCGAGTGGCTGGGATTGATTATAGGCACCCACCACCACACCCGGCTAATTTTTGTATTTTTAGTAGACAGAGTTTCGCTTCTCAGTGTAGAAAAAGTAATCCCAAATTGTCCGTATTTTCCTTATTACGTCATACCACTTGCCTATTATCAAGCAACTCAATGTGCTTTTTCCTTTACCTCAGTAAAACTTGAAGCCAGCTTCTGGTTAGAAAATGAGCTTCATTTAAAACATATTCCTGGCTGGGTATAGTGACTCAAGCCTGTAATCCCTGCACTTTGGGAGGCCAATGCAGACAGATCACCTGAGGTCAGGAGTTGGAGATCAGCCTGGCTGACATGACAAAGCCTCGTCTCTACTAAAAATACAAAATTAGCCGAGTGTGGTGGCACATGCATGTAACCCCAGCTACTCAGGAGGCCAAGGTAGGAGAATCGCTTGAACTTGGGAGTCGAAGGTCATAGTGAGCAGACATTGTGCCACTGCACTGCAGCCTGGGAGACACAGCAAGGCTGTTTTACGTACAGCTTTGTAGTATTCAAATCTATCCAGGATTTTTACTGCCCCAAATTACCTAAATCTTGTAGTAGACAGAACCAGAAGTCCAGCCTACTATATACAGGCTAAGTATCCCTTATCTGAAATGCTTAGGACAAGATGTGTAGATGTTGACATTTTGGGGATGGGACCTAGGTCTATATAGGAAATCTATTTATGCTTCATATGCACATGTCCTTAAGTATGTCTTCCTCAGACACTGTTGTGTAACTGCATTGACTATAACCCACCAAGAGGGTAGGCTAGGGATTTTCCAATTGCAGTGTCACAGCTCAGTTCCAGATGCTGAAGCTCTTTGGATTAGAAACATGTTCAACCTATGCACCTGGAAGGTCCCCCCACACTCCCTGCTTGGAGTTGTCCCTTCTTTGTGTATCAAGCCAATGTACATCTAGCATGTATTGGTATCTCACATCTTCCTAAAAACATACAAAACCAAGCTATAGCCTGACCACCTTGAGCACAAGATCTCAGGATCCCCTGGGGCTGTGTCGTGTAATTTTTATACTTATTTTCCTAATTTACTTTTTATAAAAAAATTTGCATGGGCATGGTGGCTTACGCCTGTAATTCCTAGCATTTGGGAGGTCAAGGTGGGTGGATCACCTGAGCTCAGGAGTTCGAGACCAGCATGGCCAACAGGGTAAAACCCCATCTCTACTAAAAATACAAAAACTAGCCAGGCATGCTGGCACATGCCTGCAGTCCCACCTACTCAGGAGGCTGAGGCAGGAGAATGGCTTGAACCAAGGAGGTGGAGGTTGCAGTGAGCCGAAATCGTGCCACTGCACTCCAGCCTAGACATCAGAGCAAGACTGCCTCAAGAAAACAAAAAAAGCCAGGCATAGTGGCTCACGCCTGTAATCCCAGCACCTTGGGAGGCTGAGGTAGGCAGATCACCTGAGGTCAGGAGTTTAAGACCAGCCTGGCCAACAGAGCAAAACCCCATCTCTACTAAAAATACAAAAAAAGCCTGGGCGACACAGCGAAGCTCTATCTCAAAAAAAATAAAATAAAATAAAAAATAAAGAAAATCTGCTAGATTCTTGGGCATCAAGAGGCTGTCACTTTACCTATTTATAGCAAACATATTTGCACAAGGGAAAAAAATGTTCTGAAACTAAGGTGACCTTAAGAAAAAAATGCCCCTTGGTGTTCTAAGTTATCATGATTTCTCATGACATGATCAGTTAGGACTTTGCTCTATCCATCCAAGTATGCACAGAGAGTGAGATTAAGGAACTGATTATTTAATGTTTATTATAATCCTACTATCAGTCTGCCTCCTAACCCCAGCCCCAACAACAAGCTTTAAATCCGAAGACTTAAACAGATTTGTCAACATGTCAAAAAGAACCTTTATTACTTTGTATAACTGCCTCTTATGCTTTCTTGCCAGATGCCTTTGGAGCAGGTGCTTTCTGGGCTGGAGCTTTTTGACCCTTCTGAGCTTTTGGAGCAGGCGCTGCCTTCTGGCCTGTGGCTTTCTGGGCAGGAACCTTCTGGGCTGGAGCCTTCTTGCCTGCGGCGGTCATCTTTTTTGCTGGGACTTTAGCAGCAGCTGCAGCAGCACCCTTAGCAGCAGGTGCTTTTTTGGGAGACGCTTTCAGGAGAGCTGCCTTTTGAAGCTTCTTAACTTCATTCTTGATTATTCTGTTCCTCTGAAAATTATCAATATACGAAAGCACTTAATGTGTATACATACAATAAACTTCAACTTATGCTGGTTTTAGAAAGGGCCATTAAGTGGTCTGTTCCCCTACAACTAAATCTAAATAAAGGTAACAATTCCGTAAGAACATCATGAAATACAATGAGGATAAATTCTCCCTTTTTACAGAAAGCTCCCAAGAGGCTGGCAGCTTGGAATAAGATTTGGCTACTGCTCCCTTGTTATTCTAAAGCTAAATTACACAAAGTGTAGATCTTAAATCTTACCATTTTCTTTGCCTTCATAACTTTAAAACGATCAAAATCTGTCATCTTGGCTTTCTGTTAAAAAATAAAAATAAAAATTATCCCTCACAGTACCTTGAACCCTCCAAAAAAAGAGAAACGCAGAATTCGAATGACCCTAAGTGATTACCCTTTCTCTGGCTTCGATCTTCTTGGCCCATCGGGTGGCTGCCCATTTCGTACTGATGTCTGCCTTCTGCCAAGCTTGCCGGACATACTTCTGGCGGGCACTAGAACGAGCCAAGACCACAGTGAGGAATCAGCTTTGAAGTCACTCACTAGCAAGGACACTTCCTTTGTTTCCTCGAAAAGCACTCTTCCTGTTACACTTCTTAGTCTGCGTAAGACAACATCTGGCACACTATGTACTTATTTTTATTGTGTTTCGTAAGTTAGAATAGCTTGTAACTTCAAGCATTATTTTAATCAAAACTGTAATCCAGTCCCATTTTATTTTATTTTTTTTTGAGAAAGAGGATCTTGCTTTGCCACCCAGGCTGGAATACAATGGAGTGATCATGGCTCACTGCCGCTTCAACCTTCTGGGCTCAAGCCATCCTTCTGCCTCAGCTTTCCAAGTACCTGGTGCTACAGGTGCATACCATCACACCCAGCTAATTTTTGTATTTTTTGTAGAAACAGAGTTTTGCTATGTTGCCCAGGCTGGTCACCAACTCCTGGGCTCAAGCAATCCTCCACCTTGGCCTCCCAAAGTGCTGGGATTATAGGCGTTGAGCCACTGCACCCAGCCCAGTCCATTTTATGAATTTAAAAACCACCTCTCAACCCAATGCAGTGGCTCACGCCTGTAATTTCAGCACTTTGGCAGGCCAAGGTAGGTGGATCACCTGACATCAGGAGTTGGAGACCAGCCTGTCCAACATGGCGAAACGCTGTCTCTACTAAAAACACAAAAATTAGCTTGGTGTGGTGGCAGGTGCCTGTAATCTCAGCTACTTGGGAGGCTGAGGCAGGATAATCGCTTTAACCCAAAAGGTGGAGATTGCAGTAAGCCGAGATTGCACCACTGCACTCTAGCCTGGGCAACTGAGTGAGACAGTCTCAAAAAAAAAAAAAAATCCCTAAAACCAAAACCACCCCACCTCAAACCATACATAATTCCACTTTGGCAGCAAACGTGTTGAAAATGATTCATTTTCTTTTTTTTTATCATGATTTAAAGACAGCGTCTTGCTCTGCCCCTAGGTAGGAGTGCACTGGTGCGATGTTGGCTCACTGCGACCTCTGCCTCCTAGATGCAAGCAATTCTGTCTCAGTCACTCAAACAGCTAGGAGTACAGGTGTGCACCACATCACACCTGGTTAATTTTTGTACTTTTAGTGAAGATGGGGTTAGCCAGGCTGGTCTTAAATTCCTGTCCTCAAGTGATCTACCAGCCCTGGCCTCCCAGAGTGCTGAGATGACAAGTATAAGCCACTGCACCCAGCCAACCCACTGATTCTCATAACAAACAAGGTAATTAATGTTAATTTTTCTTTTTCTTTTGTTTTAAATTTTACAGTAACAATTTGTGGCCAAACATCCTAAAATTAAAATCCAGGGTGTCCAGGGATCCAAGGCAGAATTACAAGAGTACCTAGTGAAAATCTAAGTTACCAGATATATTCTACTGCTTTGAACTCTGATGTATCCTCAAGCTTCACCCCAGCTGTGCCTTCAAACAATGTGGTATGTCCTAGCAGCAGCACAGCCAGGATCGCTCCAGGTTGCTCAAGTGGCATGCTTTCGACCACCAGTCCTTCAAAGTCCATTATGTGTTCACGTCAGGCAGCGTCTGTAGTGCTCAGCATACGTTTTTGACTATTTTAAAGCATGCAAAATTGCATCATATCTACTTCATCTGTAATGGCCACATGATAGGACACGTTCCACCGCAACCATCATTTCAGGTTGAATTAACTCTATAGCAACCACTAAAGTGTTTTAATTTATATGTCAGAACCACTACACTACTTGCTGCCTCATTTAAATGTAAGCCAGGGATACAACCTCTCATATAAAATACTGTATAACTGACACACACTAAAAGCTTACCTAATGACTTAGTATTTTTGTTTAAGCTAAAAGTTTGATAGACCAGAAGAAAGGAGGATGGCAAGTCTGAACAGAGGCAAAGCCCTAAATTACCAAGGTAGAAAGGTGACCTTAGGATATTTTATTATTTTTTGAGACAGGGTCTCACTGTCATCCAGGTTGGAGTGCAGTGGCATGATCGGGGCTCTCTGCAGACTCAATCTTGCTTAAGCCAACCTCCCAATTCAGTGCCTCCCTTGCCCCCGCCCCCATGCTGGGGATTTACAGTTAAGTGCCAAAGGACCAACTACTTTTGTATTTTGTGTGTGTGTGGGGGGGGGGGGGAGGTTCACCATGTTGCCCAGGCTGGCCTTGAACTCTTGAACTCGAGAGATCCTCCCACTGTGGCCTCCCAAAGTATTGGGATTAAAAGTGTGAACGCCCAGGACATTTTAAAAGTCAATAGTCCCTGTCTACTTCTATGATGTAAAACCCTCTTCAGGATGGCTCTGAATCTTTCATACTGCTTACTCTACAACAGTTTTACTAGTATAAACAAATCTGGGGATAGTAGGGAGGGGTGATGATTGGTGGATAGTTACCTGTGCGGAAACTTGAGTATGAAATCAGTGAGCTGCATGCACTTGAAAGGCATGGCCTGTCTCCTCACCTGAGTGCATGGTCCATCAACCAAAGCCTAGAACGCCAACATCAAGAACTTCAGTGCAAAATCTAATAGCAATTAATTTGCAAAGGTTTTGAAAAAAAGAAAAAAAAAAAAAAGAAAAAAATCTAATAGTAATTAACATGGTCAGATGGTTCTGTACAATTACTTATCCGTTCAGGGCCATCAAACTCACACTACTATTTAAATAAACTGCTTAGAAAAGACAGGAATTATCCTATTTGAGTCACATATATTTACCTCTTTTGCTCAATGCAAACATTTCTCCACACCATTAAATGCTCCTTAAACTACTTTTAGTACCCCATAGAAACCAACCACTTGTAATTTACAGGCAGCTTTAGGACTCTGATCCCCGTTCACTCATAGCCAGTGGTAACTCCTTAGTTTGCTTGTCTCAAATACACAGCAGTGAACACAAAAGTGCTTTCTACGTGCTGGATCCGTTCTAAACTCACTTTACGTATCTAGTAACTCATTTAAACCCAACCAGCGTTTCAGCCCATGACTGGCTCTAGCTTAAGTGGCTGGGGTAATAATAAAATTCAATACTAACAGCTAACTTGAGGCTGTGCTTAAAACCCTTACCCTACATTGCCTGTTTCCTCAATGGTAAAATAAAGTTACTACCCATAGCATACTTATCTTACACAGCCATCGGGACAATTATTGTTGCCATCTGCAGTGCACACGTCCACTGCCATGTTTAGTAAAAAGCTGTGACACTTACCCTGTTCTGATCAATAACATCTACAATCGCGACCAATTTTCCGGCATGAGGTCCAAAGGAGACGTAGGCCACCCGGCCAACCTCCACGAAGCGCCTGAACACCTAAAATTTGGGAAGAAAGGAAAGTGAGACTTACCTAAAAATACTCGCTAGTTTATATGTCACTTTCTGCAGCTAGAGACATGGTTAAATTCAGCGAAAAAGAATGCTGCAGGGGAACACACGCCCGAGCGCCAGGCGCCAACCTGAATGGACGAAATCGGCAGACGCCGCCGTAACTAAAGCCCGGCTCCCGTCGCCACCACCTACCAGCTCCCAGCTCCCAGCTCCGCAAGGCCGGGGCGGCGGGACAGGGCTCTCGGACTACGAGCCGCCTCGGCAGTCCAGCTCCAGCGGCCGAGGCGCGCACGCGTGGCCCAAGGAGCGCCAGGCCTGCCGGGTCCTCCACGCGCTCGTCAGCCGCAAGCATGGGAAGTGCCCGATTCCGGTGCACAGCCGGCCCAGGGACCCTCACCATGTGCTTCCCAGGACCCTCCAAGAGCCGTTCGGCGCCTCAGTTTCCCAGCGGAGGCGGAGGTAGACAGGAAAGATCGCCAGCCCCGGAGCCCGCAATAGAAAGACTCACCATGTTGGCGGCGTTAGGCGAGAAGGAAGGAAGGACCGCCCAACCGTGCACATGCGTAGAAGGATGCACCGCCCCTGCGGTGAGGAGACGCCGACGTGGGCGCCGATTGGTTCGTGCATGCGTGCGTGCGTGCGTGCGTACGCGCGTACGCGCACGCAAGCTCACTGGGAAAACACTGCGGAGCCGGCTGGAGCTAAATTGCCTTTTCGCGAAGTTGGGCGGCAAGATAGTCTTTGGTGATTTGGATTGGAAAGCTGTAGGAACGTCACCTCTTAGTAATTTAGGATTAAGAGTAAGGAAGCTATGTCTTCCATTGATCGCATGCCATTTGACTTCCTTTTTATTTCCCCGAGTTTTATTTAAATGTTGGTTATTCATAGCTTAGTACTAAGTCTGTCTATTGGCTCCTCACATTCTTGATTGATCTCAGTAACTTTGTTAGCCTTTTATTTTAAAGTAATTCACACTTGCAAATATATTGCTAAAGTAGTACAAATAATTCCCATAAACCCTTCTAGATTCTACAAATGTCAACATTTTGCATCTGCTCTGTCATTCTACCATTTGAGAGGAAATTGCACACATGATGTCCCTTTATCTCTACATTCTTTTTTAGAGACAGGGTCTCGCCCAGTCGCCCAGGCTGGAGTGCAGTGGCGGTTCCCTGCAGCCTCTAACTTCTGGGTGAAGATGATCCTCCTGCCTTGGCCTCCCAAAGTGCTGGGATTACCAGTGTAAGCCACCATGCCCATCCTATCTATACATTTTTAAAATGGGTATTTCCAAACAACAGAGATTCTCTTATATCATCAATAGACTTATCAAAATTAGGAAATTAATATTGCCATGGTACTATTATCTAATCTGCAGTCCTTATTCAAATTTATCAGTTGTCCCTCCTATGTTCTTTGGAGCAAATGGGAAAAAAACTTTTTTTTCCAGATTCTTGATCTAATGGAGGAGTACAAATTGCATTTAATTATCAGATCTCTGGTCTTTAACTGACAGTTGTAGATTTAACTGTTAACTTTGTAACATGGGTTTGTTGGAGTTTTCCTCATTCGATTCAGATAGTGAATTTTTGGTAGAAATGCTATGTTCTTGTTGCATCACATCAGAACACATCTATCTATCTACACATACACACACATATTCTATTTAATTTAATTTTAATTTAATTTAATTTTTTGAGACGGATTTTCGCTCTGTCACCCAGGCTGGAATGCAGTAGTGATCTCAGCTCACTGCAACCTCCACCTCCC
>CAUYLG010040968.1:0-45911 GCA_963573385.1 Cacajao melanocephalus
TTTGTAGCGCTTCTTTCAGAAGCTCTTGTAAAGCAGGCCTGGTGGTGACGAAATCTCTGAGTTCTTGCTTGTTCTCAAAAAATTTTATTTTTCCTTCACTTATGAAGCTTAGTTTGGCTGGATATGAAATTCTGGGTTGAAAATTCTTTTCTATAAGGATATTGAATGTTGGCCCCCACTCTCTTCTGGCTTGTAGGGTTTCTGCTGAGAGATCTGCTGTGAGTCTGATGGGCTTCCCTTTGTGGGTAACCCCACCTTTCTCTCTTTTGAGTTATGAAGAATGGTTATTTGTATAATTTTGCTCAAGAAAAATTGTTTCTACATACAAAACCCAAGGAAGAATATTGCATCTGTGATATCTAAATAAATAAATAACCTATTTTTGTTCTGGAATCTTAAAATTTTGCCCTCTTTGATTTCCAGCTTTTCTGGTCAGGGGCACATGTGCAGGATGTGCAGGTTTGTTACATAGGTAAACACGTGCCATGGCAATTAGCTGTACAGATCATCTCATCACCTAGGTATTAAATGCAGCATTCATTAGCTATTCTTCCAAACGTTCTCCTACCCTCCACTCTTCTACAGGCCCCAATGTGTGTAATCCCCTCCCCCTAGTGTGTCCCTGTGTTCTCATTATTCAGCTCCCACTCGTAAGTGAGAAAATGTGGTATTTGGTTTTCTGTTCCTGCATTAGTTTGCTAGGGATAATGGCTTCCAGCTCCATCCATGTCCCAGCAAAGAACATGATCTTTTTCCTTTTTATGGCTGCATAGTATTCCACGGTGTATGTATACTACATTTTCTTTATCCAGTCTAACATTGATGGCCTGGATAAAGCCACAATATACCATTTCTTGGTAAGAGTTTTCTTCTCAATTCCTTCCTAATTTAACAAATTTATAAAAATAATTTCTGGCATAGATTTTTAAAATTCATAATCTGAAATTATCAAGAACGTTTATCTACTTTAAATCAAGGTGAACAGATTATTCTAGTGAATTTTTTTTCTCTAAGTCTCCACACTTTTTTCTCTCTGAAGAAAAACAATTGTGTCAGCCTTCTGACAAGCTTGTGACTGACAATTGATTAATTTTATTTTTAGTATGTTTCCAATGCTGGTCTATGATGTATTCTGTCATAGAAACTTTTAATTTTTTTGTATCTTCAGTTTTTTGTTTTTATAATCAAGATTAGATGCTTTGGGATTTTATTTACTGCATACCTAGTAAACTGGCTAATCTGATATCTTGACAGGTTATGCATGTCTAATTTAAGGGATAGTACTTGTTTCCTTCATACAATAAAGACTGCAAGAATGTTACACTATATATTTTTTAAATTCTTGTATGTTTTCAATGGATATAAAGTTTCTAATTAATTATGTATAATTTCAAACTCTGAATTACTGTATACTCTTTAAGGGTGTCAGCTATATAACCTTAGAAGTCAAGCACAATGCTTGGCACATTGAATTGGCTCAAAAAAGTGTCAACCAATGATAAAGGAAGGACAATTTTCTGAAAAAATATTACCAGCATTGCAACCTTGTGCCATATCATGCATCACTGGCTATTAAGCACCAAATGAGAAAGCTGGAATTGAAATATTAAAGGGAGATATTAAAAATTGACATCATGGTCCAAGCAAGAGAGTATACTCAAGTGGAAGCAGAATACTAGGCAAGAATTAAATTTAGCAATTGCAATTATAATTCAAGAAGATAGCAAGGGCTACAGGAACAAGCAAAGTAGTCAGATTGACACTTCTTTAGCCATTTTTCTTAATTTTCAGACAAATATAAATCTATCCTTTTTGATCGTGGTTGGCACTCACTGTTTTTTAAATTGTATGAAGTTGTGATATTCTATAATTTTATAACCATCTTTGTTTCGAATACACCATTTTCAAGCTTTTAATCATTTGCAAATGAAGAGACTATGTAGATGTCTTTTGATAGTGTCTGAAGAGTTGGTATAATGGTTAACAGGAGTCCTTCATCACGTGACTATTTTATATAATTGAATTATCTAACTAGAATCAGAGGTGAAAAGTTATGACATGGTGAAATGTGACATTATTATGCAGATCATAAAGAGCTTTGCAAGTATTCGATACCATCATTATCAGTTCAGCAATCTGTCAGAGAAAATATTAATATTGGCAAAAAAAAATTACCTACAGGGTAACAGAAAATGAATGCTTATAATCAATCACATTTATAACAAATTAAAAAAACAGCATTATTCAGAGCATTGGGCTCAAACTAATTTTGTGAAAATAGTCCCTTGGGCCACATCCTCTCTGTGAAGGAAAGCTGGGCAACATTCCAGATGTACGGTTAGTTTTCATGGGGGGATTATGTGAATAAGTGGGGGATCCTGTCTCAAAAACTTCAAGTAGCCTAACCCAACACGCATGCATTGACCTTCCATGAGTAGCATGATATTGTAGTTATCATAAAATGGCAGCAGATTTTCTGAGATCAAGCAGAAAAAAGAATTTAACTATTACCTAGTGATACAACTCTTTTAAAACATCAAATAGAGACCTGAGGCCGGAAAAATAGCAATAAAAAGTCAGTTTGAAAGTAAATAAAAATAAACAGCATTAAAATAATTAAATTGGAAAAATAAAATCTGAGAAGTGCTGAGTAAAACACCTTTTGGATTGAGTAGAGCTATTAGTGGGAAAAAAATAAAGCAAGAATTTAAATGAAGCTCATAAGAACTGAAAGACTTGGTTTTAAAAGTTGAGAAAAGCAGCCTTTTAAAACATTCTGAGGTAGCTGATTATGAATTAAAGAGGAAACACCACATTGAATCTAAGACTGTTAGAAAGATTTTTCTCTATAAGGGGCTGAAAGCTTAATGAATTAATATTAATGAATAAATTGAATGAATGAATGAATGCCTCCTCTCTATGCACAGAAGTGATTTTAAACAGCTGTAAAAGTTAGCTTGTCAAGGCCTGTGAGATCATAAACTAGTTGAAATTGTTAGGCTGCCTCTCCAACCTTTTTTTCAAGGCTTATTTTCCCCTTATCCATTTTATGTGACTTAAAAAAAACAGACTTATCCTAAATTTTCAAAATTGTAGCTAAATAATAAATCCACTCATGATTTCTTCATTTAATAAATATATTTTGAGTATGTATCATGGCCCAACACTGTTTCAGTGTTTGTAATTTAATAGTGAGAAAAACAGATACAATGTCTGACATCGTGGAGCTCATAGCTTTGTCTAGGAATTGTATATAAAATAAATAATTTCCTAAATAAATATATAAGTATAAACAATCATGGGTACTATATTAGTCAGGGTTCTCTAGAAGGACAGAATTAACTGAATATATATATATATATATATATATATATATATATGTGTGTGTGTGTGTGTGTGTGTTTGTATCTGTATATGTATATATATTCATATAAATATATTTGTTTATTATGTATTAACTCACACAATCAAAAGATGACACAATAGGCCTGCTGCAGGCTGAAGAGCAAGGAGAGGCAGTCCGAGTTCCAAAACTGAAGAACTTGGAGTCAAATGTTCAAGGGCAGGAAGCATCTGGCATGGGAGAAAGATGTAGGCTGGGAGGCTAGGCCAGTCTAACCTTTTCACATTTTTCTCCCTGCTTTATATTTGCTGGAAGTTGATTAGATGGTGCCCCAACAGACAAAGGATAAGTCTGCCTTCCCCAGACCACTGACTCAAATATTAGTCTCCTTTGGGAATGCTCTCACAGACACATGCAGGATTAATATTTTGCATCCTTCAATCCAATGAAGTTGACACTCGTTGTATTAACTATCACAGGTACTATGGAATAATACGATTTCTCTGAGAACATATGACTGGGGTGATTAGGGAAGACTTTCATAAGAAGATAGTACCTGAGAGAGATCTGTAGAATTAGCAGATAATAACTAGTTGGGGAAGCAGGCATTTGTAATAATTTATGGAGGGTGTTTTAGGCAGGGGGAACAAACAGTATGGGCTGAGAAGCATGTTAAAATACTTGTTACTAATGAATTTTATTGTATTTTTTCAAGGATTGTGTTTATTTTAATGGAGAACTTCCCCCTTCTTTGACTGTATTATAAGCGATCTACGAAATTTTTCTCATTACGATTCAAGCAGCTTGGAATTATATATGTTAAAATATATAATAAAATATATAATTATATACCTTGTTTAATAATTGTGATTGGAAAATCACCCTCTCAGTTTCCTAAAAATACTAATTATTATATTTTTATGAATTCAGACATAAATTTCATACATGTGCACACATACTTTATTTTCTCTAAAATGGTTTTATACAAGTAATTTGCGACTTGCTTTTTTTACCTAACAATATGACTTGAACACTTTCCTTGCCAATATGTATGTATGGTCATTATTCATTCATTTTATGTATATATGTCATTCATATACACATGATATATGAATATATAAATTCACAAATAATACATATGATATGTGAATATATGTGATATGTGAGATATTCTTATGTATATATACTAACTGTATATTCTTGTGTATATATGCTAACTGTATGATTTCTATAACCACTGTTGAATAAATGCACATCTAGATTGCTTACAGGTTTTTTTTTTTTTTACTTTGAGTGATGCAGCCAAACACATTCTTGCACACAAAAGTTTTTGTATCTGCATGAATATTTTTTAGAAAAAAGTTTCTGGAATTAGAATTATAGCTTCAAAGTACAAATTTTAAAAATTTGACAGCTATTATAACCAAATTCCATTCCTTTACAAGAAGACTTATTAGCTGAAATGTACAAGGAAAGCTGTTTTTCTGCACACTTACCAAACTAAATATGGTTATCTTTAAACTTTTAGCAGAGGGTTCTTGAAATCTTAAGCATCTTCTGTACAAAGTTGATTGCTTTTATAGTCCAATAGGTAGTATCATTGTTTGGATCAGGATATTAAAAAAAATAAGAAGTGGTAGGAATTGTGCCAAAGTAGAGAGGGCTTGCCTAGTGTGGAGACATTCAAATACAAATCAAAACACCAACACAGCCAAAAGCAATATAGATCTTGGCTGGAGTCCATCAGCTGGAGCTCATGGAAGTAAAGAGTCTCAGTAAGAAGATAACTGGTCCCACTGTTCATTGTCCTTAAATCATTACGATTGGCTGTTCATCCAACATCTCATGTACAGAAGGTAGGCTTTGTCTCTGAATCAGGCTGCTAGACCCACAAATATGAAAATTCCTTGTTAAGAATTGAGGGGGTGTAATTTCACTGGCTGACATCTTAGCATGTGGTAAATTTTTTCTTACTCTTAGGGCAGTCAGTCAACATAATAGAAGAAAAATAATACATATTTAAAGATATCTAATATCCTTTAATTAACTTACATGTTCAACAATGAAACAAATGGTCAAACATGGTGGCTCACGCCTGTAATCCCAGCACTTTAGGAGGCCAAGGCAGGCGGATCACCAGGCCAGGAGTTTGAGACCAACCTGGCCAACATGGTGAAACCCCGCCTCAACTAAAAAAATAATAAAAATTAGCCAGGCATGGTGGCGTGCGCCTGTAATCCCAGCTACTCTGGAGGCTGAGGCAGGCAAATTGCTTGAACCCAGGAGGCGGAGGTTGCAGTGAGCCGAGAAAATGCCACTACACTGCAACCTGGGCAACAAGAGCAAAACTTCATTTCAAAACAAACAAATAAACAAGAAAGAAAAAGAACAAACACTTTAATAATACTCTGCATAATGCTTTGTGCAGATTCAACATATTAATCAAGAAATTGAATTAATTATCTTTCCAGTAAAATTCCACGAAACTGATGTTTTAAAAAATTCTATTCCTTTTTCTGTTGTAGAAACAGAATATAATGTTTCAATTGATGGTGTTTTGTCTTAAGAATTGATTGAAGCCAATTCATTCAAAACATTGAAAAGTAGGACTGTTTTTGTAGAATATTTAGAAAAAAAAATTTTCAATCCACAAATGTTTTTCCAGGCTAGAACATTTCCTCTCTATTGTTCCTAAACCTAGCCTAAACTATATCAATGACAAATTTGAAAGCCATAAGTATGAGGAAGAGCTGGACAAGTTACTGATCTCAATGAATACTTTTTCCTGATTTGCATCCCAATTCTTTCCCTGTTGAGGAGCCTTAAACATTTTCTTAGCTAGAGGAAGTAAGCGATAAAATTTGATTTTCTCCAACTCAGCATGTCTATTTTAGTGAGCTTCCCAGGCTCCTTTCTAGATTTACCTAGATAACTGGATGATAACTAGAATTCTTACAAAATGTTTTTTATGATTAAAAGATATTTTACCTGTGGGCAAAATCATAAAATTGGTAAAATTGGATGAGTCACCCGTAGGGGCAGTGTTGACTTCAAAGTTAGTGAGTGGGTCTGTACGGCCAATTCATCTCAGCCATTTATGGATGACTTCTGATCAACTAGTAAAAACTGGTTTGTTGTGTGCATTAGATGAGATAGAATGTGTAGGTACCCAGCACTGGGCAAGCACATAGCTCTTAATCAATGTTACTAGATAGGAAAGGGTTAAAAACATTTTGTTTTCTTTCTTTCTTTCTTTCTCTGCCCTGTGGATAACCACAGTGGATCTGACTCCCTGTGCAACTGCTCTGTTTTCCCTCTCCACTTCCTGTGTAGCCTTTTGAAAAAATGGACTTCTCAGAGAAACCTGGTCCTCTGTGAAAGATTCATGATGACTGCATTCAAAACAACTTTATACCCATGCTTTCAATCTGACACATTGCCTCACTTGACCAATCTCTCCTTTTACCTCTTATATTGCTTGATACGGATCATCATTATCATCATCTTCTGAAAGTTTAGAGAAACTTCTAACCTCTCTCCTATCCCCTCCAACCAACTAAAAAGCAGCTTCTTGCAGGCTAAAATGTTAGGTGATCATGTCCATATTAAACCGGTGGTATTTGTTTGACAGACCTATAGAGTTCAACATGCACAGCCGTATTCCAGCGTAAAGCGGAAATGGTGATTGGATCTTAGCAAATCCATAAGGTAGAAAAATAAAATCAGATGACTCAGACTCTCATGGTACTACTTTCTACTACTTAGTTGCTTCTCCTTCTACCAATATCTTTCAAGTAAGGACTGGTTTTTATCTGTAACTGTATAGTATGTTAGCAGAGTTGATCCAGAAAGTAGTGAGGAAATCCTTTAAACAGACAGCACTTTAGGTTGTGCCTTTGGTCATTTACTTATAGTGGGAAGAAGGCCTGATACACAAATCTACAGACTCAAGAACAGAGACTAATATATTGATCGAATGTCAAGGATATGAAAAGAACAAATATTGTAAACTTTACAAGGGGTGAGGGGTATCTAGTAAGGGCACAGAGTGTGATGAGATCTGTATCCTATATAAATGTCTACCAGAAGTCTTCAGCTGCCAAGAAGAGTCTCCAAGGCACTCTTTCCAGATTTTCCTTCAGGTATAGGGCCTCATTTCCTCAACTACTGGTCATGTTGTCCACCACTGTTGGATCATGGCTGCTTCCTTCTCTGAAAATTACCCTGAATGATAAGAACTGACTCACTCAAGGATGGTTTCCTTGTCCAGGGGCAGACTACATTCAGGTAGAAGTAAAGCTCCAGTCCTCACCTCAGTGTAAGAACACTTTGAACGTTCTCAAACATAGAGCTCCCTGTGGAAATGGCTGAGGCTTCTGCTTAAATTGTACTGTTTTTTCCTTTTAGAGTTACCAAAGCAGTCCAGGGGTGGTGGCTCATGCCTGTAATCCCAGCACTTTGGGAGGTCAATGCAGGCAGATCACTTAAGGCCAGGAGTTCAAGACCAGCCTGGCCAGCATGATGAAACCACATCTCTACTAAAATACAAAAATTAGCCAGGTGTGGTGGCATGCACCTGTAATCCCAGCTACTTGGGAGGCTGAGGTAGGAGGATCCTTTGAGCCAGGAGGTGTAGGTTGCAGTTAGCCAAGATTGTGCCACTGCACTCCAGCCTGGGCAACAGAGCCAGACCTGTATCCAAAAAAAAAAAAAAAAAAAAAAAAAAAAAATTCAAAGCAAAAATCCCACAAATAAGAATAACTCTTAAATATTCCTTAAGAGGTTAATTTCTTTGTTTTTACTGTTTCATGTCAAGTTAACAAATAACAAGTATATTTGATAATTTGATTGATTATAAAGAAAGATGTCTCAAATTTGGGTAAGGCTGATCTAATGGCTCAAAAGACATGCGGCTACCAGTAAATGAATAGCCTTTTATTTATGAATTGTAACACAGTTTGTCAGCATTTGTTTTCCAGAGTTGGCAATAAATAAATAAATAAATAAATAAACAAGAGAAGTTTTAAACATGACTTAAGGGAGGTTTCTGCCAACACAGTAAAAAATACTGATTCCAATCTGACTGAGAATTCGAGATCATAACATACCCATCTGTCTACTTGGGAAGCTGAGCTATTTGCCTTTTAGCTGTCATCATCCATGATGAACATTCCCAGGACTTCTGAGAAGCATTTGCATTATTATTGTTTGGACAGACTCTCAGAGCTTCTGAGATCCAGATGATTGTCACATGTATGTGAAGAAAGAGTAAAAAATTAACTGAAGAAGGATTTTATGAAAAACAGTGAAAGGAATGTCAGCTCTGACTATTTAAGATCCTTTTTAAGGGTTTTTCTTTCTTTCTTTGACTCTATGGGAGCCAAAAACTTTCTGTATGAAGGGGTTTTATGATGGTTGCTACAATTCCAGACCACATTCCAGACATAAAGTCCTGGAAATGTTCATTGTGCATGGTGCACCTTAGGCAGCTCATGGGAGGCACTCTCACTCTATATTAACTTACCCTACTGTATTTATTTATTTAACTTTTATTTTAAGTTCAGGTTTGTTGCATAGGTAAACTTGTGTCATGGGGTTTGTTGTACAGATTATTTTATTACCCAGGTATTAAGCCTAGTACCTATAAGTTATTTTCTCTGATCCTCTCCCTTCTCTCAATCTCCACATTTTGAAAGGCCCCAGTATGTGTTGTTCCCCTCGGTGTGTCCATGTTTTCTCATCACTTAGCTCCCATTATAAATGAGAACATGCGGTATTTAGTTTTCAGTTCCTGTGTTAGTTTGCTGAGGAAGTGGCCTCTAACTCCATCATTCTTTTTTATGGCCGCATAGTATTCCATGCTGTATATCTACCACATTTTCTTTATCTAGTCTATCATTAATGGGCATTTATGACAGAGCTCCCAGAGGAAGGGGCAGACTACAGTGTTTATTAAAGGATTTTATAACATTTTTGACAAAAATCAGTGGATAGTACTATTTTAAAAGTTCATAATATTTTTATGTAGACTTTTCTTGCACCAATGGGATGTAAGATGTATGATGGATGCCTGCATGAGCAGTTGTCCACATTCACGGTGTTATAATTTTTTAGGAGTTACATGAGGAATGGTTATCACTTAGGGATTGCATTTGGCATGATGTTACAGAATTCTAGCTACAGTGGCTTAGACAAAAAGGAATTTGTTTTGGAATAATGTAAGTGTTTTTGAGGCAAGTAGTCCAAGTCTGAGGTGGCAGTCCAATCAGACCATCCATGTTTTAGTCATCCTATAGCTTTATCCTGTTGGTATGTGGCTTTTATTCTGATGGTTTTATGATGATTGCTGCAATTTCAGACCATATTCCAGGCATCGAGAAAAATGAAGAAATAGTAAAGAGCATGAAAATTCTGTTTTCATAATACAAAATATTTCCAGGTACCCTGAGCCGAATATGGCTTGTATCTCATTGAGCAACAATGTGTAACATGGTGATACGGTTTGGCTCTGTGTCCCCACCCATATCTCATCTGGAATTGTAATCTGAATTGTAACCCCCACATGTCAAGGGAGGGATAGGGTGGGAGGGGAGTGGGTCATGGGGGCAGTTTCTCTCACGCTGTTCTTATGATAGTGAGTGAGTTTTCACAAGATTTGGTTGTTTGGTAAGTGTTTGGTGTGTCCCCTGAGCTCTTTTTCTTGCCTGCTGCCATGTAAGACATGTCTTGCTTCTCCTCTGCCTTCTGCCATAATTATAAGTTTCCTGAGGGCTCCCCAGCCATGCAGAACTGTGAGCCAATTAAGCCTCTTCTCTGTAAATTACCCAGACTCAGGTAGCATCTTTATAGCAGTGTGAAAATTGACTAATACAGAGAATTGGTACCAAAGTGGGTTATTGCTATAAAGATAACATGAAAATGTGGAAGCTACTTTGGAACTGGATAACAGGCAGAGGTTGGAGCAGTTTGGAGGGCTCAGAAGAAGACAGGAAGATGTGGGAAAGTCTGGAACTTCCTAGAGACTTGTTGAATGGGCTGGATGTGGTGGCTCATGCCTGTAATCAAAGCACTTTGGGAGGCTCAGGTGGCAGGATCACAAGGTCAGAGTTCGAGTGCCTGGCCTGTCTCCACTAAAAATACAAAAAAATTAGTTGGGTGTGGTGGCACATGCCTGTAATCTCAGCTGCTTGGGAGGCTGAGACAGGAGAATTGCCTGAGCCTGGGAAGTTGGAGTTTGCAGTGAACCAAGAATGTGCCACTGCACTTTAGCCTGGGCAACAAAGCAAGTCTGTGTCTCAAAAACAAACAAACAAACAAACAAAACCCAAAAAACATATGGAATGGTTTTTGACCAAAATGCTGATAGTGATATGAACAATGAAATCCAGGGTGAGGTGGTCTCAGATAGAGATGAGGAACTTACACTTAAATGGGAAGCAGAACAAAAAAGTTTGGAAAATTTGCAGCCTGACCATTTGGTAGAAAAGAAAAAAACCCATTTTCTGGGGAGAAATTCAAGTTGGTTGCAGAAATTTGCTTAAGTAACAAGGAACCAAATGTTAATAGCCAAGGCAATGGGGAAAATGTCTCCAGAACATGTCAGAAATCTTCACAGCAGCCCCTCCCATCACAGGTCTGGAGGCCTAGGTAGAAAAAATGGTTTTGTGGGCCAGGCACAGGGCCCCACTGCTCTGTGCAGCCTCAGGACTTGGTGTCCTATGTCCTAGCCCCTCCAGCTCAAGCGATGGCTAAAAGGGGCCATGGTACAGCTTGAGCTATTGCTTCAAAAGGTGCAGGCCCAAAGCCTTGGCAGCTTCCACATGGTGTTGGGCCTGCTGGCATACAGAAGACAAGAGTTGAGCTTTGGGATCCTCTAACTAGATTTCAGAAAAGGTATAGAAATGCCTGGATGTCCAGGTGGAAGTCTGCTGCAGGGGTGGAACCCTCATGGAAAACCTCTGCCAGGGCAGTGCAGAAGGAAAATGTGGAGTTGGAACCCCCATGCAGAGTACTTACTGGGACACAGCATAGTGGAGCACTGAGAAGAGGGCCACTGTCTTCCAGATCCCAGAATGGTAGATTTACTGACAGCTTGCACTGTGCTCCTGGAAAAGACACAGACATTTAATGCCAGTCTGTGAAAGCAGCTTCAGAGGCTGTATCCTGAAGACCCACATAGGCAAAGCTGCCAAAGGCCATGGGAGCCCACCTTTTGTATCAGCATGCCTGGATGTGAGACATGGAGTCAAAGGAGATTATTTCAGAACTTTAAGATTTAATGACTGCCTTGCTGGGTTTCGAACTTGCATGGGACCTGTAAACCCTTTGTTTTGGCCGATTTCTCTTATTTGGAATGGAACCAATTACAAAATGCCTGTACCCCCATCATATCTCCAAAGTAACTGACTTATTTTTTATTTTACAGACTCATAGGTGGAAGGGACATGACTTGTCTTACATGAGACTTTGGACTTGGACTTTTGAATTAAGGTGCTGGAATGAGTTAAGACTTTGTGGGACTTCTGGGAAGGCATGATTCACTTTAAAATGTGAAAATGACATGAGATTTGGGAGGATCAGGGTGGAATAATATGGCTTGGCTCTGTGTCCCCACCCAAATCTCTTCTGAAATTGTAATCCCCACATGTTGAGGGAGAAACTTGGTGGACAGGGATTGTATCATGGGGGTGTTTCCCTCTATGTGATAGTGAGTGAATTTTCATGAGATCTCATTGTTTGATAGGTGTTACGTGATTGTGATAGTGAGTGAATTTTCATGAGATCTGGTTGTTTGATAGGTGTCTGGCATTTCCCCTGTACTCTCTCTTGCACCTGCTGCCATGTAAGACATGCCTTGCTTGCCCTTCACCTTCTGCTATAACTGTAAGTTTCCTGAGGTTTCCCCAGCCATGCAGAACTGTGAGTCAGTTAAATCTCTTTTTAAAGTAAATTACCCAGTCCCAGGTATTATCTTTATTAGTGTGAAAACAGACTAATACACATGGCCACCACAGATGCAAGAGAGGCTGATAAATGTTTATTTTAGTTGGTGTATTGACAGTATGTACAAAGTCTATAAAAATAAAAGGGAGCATAGGTATTAGGTAGGCAATAGTGGTTCTGACAAAATGGATTTTCACTTCTAAGTACATCACTGCTATTTTACCTTTCTTCCTCAAACTATGCCCACTATTGCTAGATTTTGTGGACTTACATCATTGTCTACTTTAAAAAGTTGGTGATGCAGTTCTCTACAGTAATTATTTGCATATAAGCAAAGTTGGAGTATGCATAAATATCTCTCTGGGTGCTTATTTTTATGAGAGGAGCAACTTTCAATGAAGAGATTGTGCCAGATTATCTCCTAACAGTACTGCCAAATGTGTCATACTATTTCAGTATGAACAGATTATTATGTTAAGAATGATTCTCTATTAGATAACCTTAAAAACTCACCTTCTGATTCATGCCACAGAAACAAAATCATTCTTTAAACCAGAGAAATTATCTTTACCATATACATTGCATGACTATTTTTTAAAAAATTACATTTTTTAAAAACTGATAAAACTCAGATTGGCAAGGGGAATTTTAATTCCCCTGTAGTTCAGTCACAAAAGTGATATCTCTGGCTTCATTGGCAGTAGAATTATTTGCTCTTTTTATGACTTAGTTTTTTGCTGAATTTCACTGACATGTTCTCCCTATAGAGGAAAGTTACAGAGAACAAACTTCCCAGATGGCTGAATTTCATTAAAAAAGAGTCATCTGGGAATAGGACAACTTGAAAAGAAGTTCAAAATTTGTTTACTGCCACCATCAACTCCTTCTGTCACAGATAAAAATGCTTAAAAAGTCAAATGAAACCTCATGACATTCTCAATTTCAAAAATGAGTGTATTTCTGATTTCTTATTTACAAAATAAAATTGGCAAAATGTTGTTGTAACTTAAATCATCTAATTTTAAAATTGGCTAATTTCTATTAATTAAGTAGAAAAGTGTTTGAAGTGTCTGGATGGATATTTAGGAGTAGATTACAATGTGGAGAGTTGGACATTTTTTCTTTTTTTTTTAAACTAAGGCATTATAATTTATTTGTTGTTTCTTTATTGTTAAGTAAAGAGTTATTTAAAAGTACAAAAGAATAGTAACACACTAAAAACTGTAACAGGAGATAAAGATTAAAAAAATGCATTGTAGTTGAATTTTGATTTACATTGGGTTTAATAGCAATCTAAATTCAAACTAATTTTTTTAGTCATTTCAGGATATTGATTGGCAAGGTAGTAAGCCGAATAAAAAGCTTAATATTTGGAAATAGCATTTTTTTCCACTGAAAAGTTTTGAAAAAAGGAAAAGGAATAACCTAGAAAATCATGTTTTCCAGGAAACTTAAAATTAACCCAGAAAATTAGATAAAATTAACCACTTGGTCTCTCCCTACCTTAATATCTTTTTAATTCATTTAGGGTTCAATAGATATTTTAATTAAGGCTATGTCAACTAAGATGTTTTGCTGGGGGTAATCTTCATTGTCAAAAGAAAAAAATTGATTCAAATAGCTCCTAAGATAAGTAACGCACACAGACACATATGCACTGTAAAAAAATGCCCCTGCCCTTGGTACTAACCTTGTTGGATAATTTGAGTGGGTTTTTAAGTTCTTTCTGATTGCCATGTTTGTTTGTTTTTCTTGACTTATTGTGTTATATTAATTCTTTGCTTTGGTTTTAGAATTCCAGCTTCTCAATGCAATGTTTGTGTATACATCCATTTCCTACTCAGTGAAAAAAAAATGGGAACCTGGTAAAATGCTTGTGGAGAAGCAAAACAAAATGAAAACTAATGTTTTGTTTTTTCTGTTTGCCATATTGTCTAATCTAAAACTTCTACTAGCGATTTTTATTAAAAAATGAAATGTCACTATGAAATAAATTGATGAGATTATATTTACTTAAGAAATATAAACATTCTCACTTAACGGTTTGTCAATTTTCTTCCATGTAAACCAGGTACTCAGAAAAGAAGTTTGTCCTTACAAAATCAAACATTTTATAAAGCTTGTGTTCAGTGTGTCTCTAATCCCTTTCTATACTTAGTACTCTCACATTCTTTTCTTGTGCTTATCATGCCATAATCTCATATGTTCTTCTGCCTTCTATCTACCAAGCAACACCCACAGTAGTGGTTCTTCCTAATAGAGATTTCATAAATATTCACTGAATAAATGACTGTGGGGGTAGTTTTCTGACCTTCAGTTATAGCAAGATTGTGGGATCTTGAATTCAGAAGCTGGCACAAAGGATGTTTGATTGTAGTGGAAGTAGGAGTCCCCTTGGCGAGCTGGTTTTACAGTATGATCCTGAAAGTAATTTCTGGAAGTACATTATAGAGAAGTTCTTTAATTACATGAATAATTTTGAGAATACCAATTCCTGTATAACACTCTTTGCTGTTTAAAATAGCCAGAGCATTTTCTGTTACAGTGAGCCAATGCAATATTTGATACCAAAAGATATTACAATAAACAGACCTCAAGTTGGTGATAAGGGATTTATTATTTGATCTAGTTAGATTTGAAGGCAGTGAGGAGCAGGTTACCATTAGACAGGACACATTTTTAATTCATTACTCCAATCATTAAAATATTGAGAGCAGATCAAATGATGGTTGCTGTAGCGTATGACAATGCACATAAGTTATACATGGACTATCGAGTGAGGTAGTTCCTGTAGTTCCTGAAAAATCTATTGGAGAGTAAATGATAGAATCAGGGCTTTAAATTCGAAATAAATTGATGAGATTATGTTTATTTAAGAAAGGCACTATACCAGAGATTTTCTATGACTATTCCTAAAATAATTTCTCATAGCCACAGGGTTTATGTGGATATTTCTCATGTATAGAATCTGACTTTTTTATTTCTGGAATTTTAACTAGGTTTATAGTGTCAGTGTGTTTCTTCTGAAAGTTAAAGTATTTGAAAACAGTAGAACATAGTGATGTGGAATGAAGTATTTTGGAGGCTTCAGAGACATCTGAGTGCCTCAAACTCCAAAATTTCCCAGAACATTTTATATCAGTAGAATCCATCCATCTTCATTGGTTTCATGACCTGGTCTGCGTTTGCTCAAAGATCCTGCATTAATTTCACGAGCTTATTATCTTGCAGGCAGATGCAAATTCTCCTTTCTGATCCCTATTAACTATCACTATCCTCTTCTATAACTAGAGTCAGAATACCCTACAATTAATTGTAAGTTTACAATAAATTGTAAATTAATTAAATTGTAAATTTAAACCTCAGAGGAAAGGGTTACACATGAAAAACTTTATAAAACTTTTAAAACTTACACCAGCCCAAAGCTGGAGAGCTTGTGGTACAGTAGACACTGAGGGACTATACCAGGGAGAGGAAAACATGGCTGAATTTATTAATTTTGGGTTCTTAAAAAATGCTATACCCTGTGCTTGAGTAGATGAGAGAAGCTTTGTTTGTTAACTAAAACTAGACTAAATAGGAGCCTGTACTGTACTGAATGAAGCTTGGGATTCTACAGATTATTATGTATAAGGTAGAGGAAGTAATCTAATATTTAGGAAGAAAAGGCCCACGTGTTTTTCTTTCACCAAAACACCAAGACATAAATTGACAAGGAAGGCATTACTTTTCTTAAATAACTATGTAGTGGCTGTTTTTTCTAGACTTGAAAGGAGGAAAAAGGTAGGAGATGCTGCCAATAAAGTAAATTCCTGATTTCAATAAAAAAAGTTAATTACTACAGGCTAAGTGAGCATGTTACCAAGATAGGATATGACCCAAGGAATCAGAACGGTTTGAATTTATCCAAACTTTGAAGATAATTAATTGATCATGCAATATCTAGGACTGAAAAAGATGGGGAGTCTACAGAGTTTTCTAACAGGAAAGTAACCAGGAACACCTGGGGAAGACCCATTGCATATACATATAGATATTTCAAATATTTCTCTTGTCTTTCTGCAAACCTGTAGCTAAAGTAATATTGGACTGTGAAAAGTGATATACCCAGGCCTTCACATATATATAACATTTTTTTTTCCTGAAAATAAAAAGCAGATGAACAGTTTTGGAATGCTATTGAGGAGTACTAGTCAAAGAAAAGGGGAGAAATTAAATTATTCAGGTAAATGGAGTTTTTGACCCAATCTATGTTTCACAATGGGCCTGGTAGGTCTGGAAAAAAGTTTCTATGGTTATTTATTTAGCTGCTGAGTTAATATCAGGAATAAATATATTCAGCAACAGCACTACCACATTGGCTCTTGAACTAGTAAAACCTCTTACAGTAAAAATTGGCCAGCTCCTAGAATATTTTATTTTTACTCAAAAAGTACATCAAAGTCAATACCTGATCCCTAGAGGGAACCATTAGTAGCACCATCAACTTCTTAAAAAATGGATGTAAAAATGATATTTTTATACAACCACTTAAATTGACAATTTGACCTGTACAGAAGATAGGAAAATCTTGTAGGAAAGTAGATTAAAATATACATTATCAGGAGATGACTGCAATTACAGATGATGCTATTTCACATGTTGTATATTTGGGAAGCAAAGTAAATATAGCTGATGATGTCTATGTGACTTCAAGTGATTTTTTTCTCTGAGTTAATAAACAGTTTACTTTTACTTTATTGGCACAGCAGTATGCTTTCTTCATCCTGCCTTAGGGTTATAGCAACTTTCCAACTCTGCTAATTGTACTGCGAAAGAATATAATCCTTTTGCCATACTTCTGAGGATTATATTTATCAATTATATGGATGATATCACGTTATAGTTCACTGGTGAGAAGAACATAGTGAGATGAAATGATAAAACATGCGAAGTAGAGGTTACAAGTAAATTCTATGCAGGATATATTGGGAATTTTTAACTTTATAATTTGGTTTAAAAGTTAGCAAGCTTTTTTCTGTGAAGAATTAGATAGTAGCTTTTTCACAACACACATGCCTCCAGGACATGTGCTGTTAAAACCACCCCTAAAAGCCAAAATGGGAAAAGAAGAGATTTATAACAACATCATTGTCATTGAACACATAGATCTGGGCAAGTCCATGACTACTGGTCATCTGATCTCCAAATATGGTAGCATCAAAGAAAGAATCATTAAAAAATTTTAGAAGGAGGCTGCTGAGGTGGGAAATGGTTCCCTTAAGTATGTCTGGGTCTTGGTTAAACTAAAAGCTGAGCATGAATGTGATATCACCATTGAAATCTCCCTGTGGAAATTTGAGATCGGCAAGTACTATGTCACTGTCACTGACACCCCAGGAAACAGAGACTTTATCAAAAATATGATTATAGGAGGATCTCAGGCAGACTATGTTGTCCTTATTGTTGCTCCTGGTGTTGGTGAATTCGAAGCTGCTATCTCCAAGGATGGGTCAACTCATGATCATGTCCTTCTTGCTTACACTCTGGGTGTGAAACGATTGTTGGTTTTAACAAAATGGATTTTGCTGAGCCACCCTACAACCAGGAGAGATATGAGGAGATCATTAAGGAAGTCAGCATCAGCATTTACATTAAAGAGACTGGCTGCAAACTTGACATGGTAGCATTTGTGCTAATTTCTGGTTGGAATGTTAATAACATGCTGGAACTGTGATGGTTAATACTGAGTGTTAACTTGATTGGATTGAAGGATGCAGAGTGTTGTTCTGAATGTGTCTGTGAGGCTGTTGCTAAAGGAGATTAACATTTGAGTCAAGGGACTGAGAGAGGCAGACCCACCCTAAATCTGGGTGGCACCATCTAATCAGCTACCTGCTTGGCTAGAATAAAAGTAGGCAGAGAAATGTGGAAGGACTAGACTGCCTAAATCTTCTGGCCTCCATCATTCTCCCATGATTGATGCTTCCGACCCTCTAACATCAGACTCAAAGTTCTTCAGCTTTTGGAATCTTCGACCTACACCAGTGGTTTGCAGTGGCTCTTGGGCCTTCAGCGGCAAACTAAAGGCTGCACTGTCAGCTTTCCTACTTTTGAAGTTTTGGGACTTGAATTGACTTCCTTGCTTCTCAACTTGCAGATGGCCTTTTGTGGGACTTCACTCTGTGATGGTGTGAGTCAATACTCCTTAATAAACTGTCTTTCATATATACATCTATGTTAGCCCATTTTCACACTGCTGGTAAAGACATACCTGAGACTGGGCAATTTACAAAAGGAAGAGGTTTAATGGACTTACAGTTCCAAGTGACTGGGAGGCCTCACAATCATGGCGTTTTGACAGCTTCTCTGACTCTTCTCCTCTAGGTCATTTGCCTGTTCATGATATGAGATACACAGTTACTATTGGTGTCATCAAAGCAGTGGGCAAGAAGGCTGCTGAAGCTGGCAAAGTCACCAAGTCTGCCCAGAAGCCTCAGAAGGCTAAATGAATATTATCGCTAATACCTGCCACCCTAGGCTTAATCAGTGGTAAAAGAATAATCTCAGAACTTTTTGCTTCAATTGGTCATTTAAGTTTAATAGTAAAAGACTGGTTCATGATAAGAATGCACCATAAAAACCTTCAGAATAAAAGAAGAATGTTTTATGGACCCATTTTGTTATTTTTAATGTGTGGTAGTTTTAAGTTACTAGATTTTTAAATCAGTACTTTTTAATGGAAACAAGCAAAAACCTGTCACAGAATTTTCAGACCTGTTAAAACTAACTTTAATGAGAACAAGAGTCAGATAGTAATATTAAGCTTGTAGGCCAAAAGAATAAATCAAGAATATTAGAGAATCTAAGGATATTATATAACTAATGTAACAAGACAGAAAACAAATGTCCGTAACATTTTTATTGGTGAAATTAAAAAATAATGTAATTGAGAACATTTTATAATAGAATGATGTAAGAAAAAGAGTGAAATTTTATTTTATTTGGGGGGCACATATTATTTTGCTTATTTGATGTTCAAAATTAGTGGTTCATATTTCAAAACTGAAAATATTCACCTGTTCATAATTTCTAATAAGAATTGGTATATTTCATCTTTGAAAATGTCTTTTTATACAAATAGTTACTGCCAAATACTGATATAAATCTATGAGCATATGATTTTAATTGAGCATATTTAATGCTTGGAAGGCATTTATATGTTTCTATTAGATTTTTCTCTTGATATTTACCATTTATCATGTCATTTTATTGCAGATTTATAATTTCTACTTGAAGGTTAAGTGGAAGCTCTGCAATTGCACAGTCAAGTGGATTCTGAAATACAGATATTTCCTTTGCATTTATGTAGAGGTTCCCAAGACACTGTTGGAACTGTAGTTTGATCTTGTAAAATATACCCACTACAACTTTGTATGAGAATGAGTTTCTCACTTTTTAAAATTTGATAGCATGGTTAGCACATAAAGTAGCTTAACATTATGTGTGATCCCATCAACATTTAGTTGTCATTGAAATAAGTTTGCCATAAGTTTTGCATACATGTTGTTTTGGCTTGCAATTTTAAATTTAATTCATTACGAAAAATAAATCTGTAGTGAAAACTAAATTCCAAAGCCATTCAGTGTTCAATAATAGTAGTTGAAGGCATTTCTTTTCACTTATAAAGAAATCCATCTTGGGCTTGAACTAAAAATGCAATAAATGTTTAAGCCACTAAGATGTATGTTAGGGTATGTTAGGATATTGAACTTCTATTTCTGACAAAAATTCTTGGAAACCAGTGATAGTTAGGTTCTCAAAAGTGATGAAGTTCACTGTTGACACTACATGAAAAAGCCAAATGTTTTCTGGAATGTACTTGCTGATGAATTCAATGGATAACCATAGGCCTTAAACATCTTACATTTTTATAACTTTTTAATTTGTCCAAGTAAACACTTTTAGCTCCAAACATATGTTACCATCATAAATTAGGAAATATTATTAGAATCCCCTTGAATTTGTGCTAAATTAATGTTTTCTTAAATTCTTTTTATAATATTCTTACTTGGTGTTTTTCCAATTAGCTTATTCAGTGAGCTTAAGTTTTCAGTTAATTCACACTCAGCATTGACACTTTAAATAACTGAGTGATAGAGTGGTCCCATGGTGTCTACAGGGGATTGATCACAGGTTCCCCTTTGATATCAAAATTCAAGGATGTTTAAGTCCCCTATAAACAATGCAATAGTATTTGTATATAACCTATGGACATCTTCCTGTATACTTTGTTTTATTTTTTATTTTACTTTATTATTATTACTTTTTAGAGATAGAGTCTCACTCTGTTACCCATACTGGATTGCAGTGGTGTAATCATAGCTTACTGCAACCTCAAACTCCTGGGAAAAGGCAATCCTCTCCCTTCTGCCTCTCAAGTAGCTGGGATTACAGGTATGTACACCAGCTTGGCTATTTTTATTTTATTTTATTTTATTTTATTTTATTTATTTATTTATTTATTTGTAGAGATGGAATCTTGCCCAGGCTGGTCTCAAATTCCAGGCCTCAAATGGTCTCCCTTTGGCCTCCCAAACTACTGGGATTACAGGTATGAGATGTTGGACTGAACCACCTTCCATATAATTTAAATAATCTCTAGATTACTTATAATACCTAACATAATGTATATGCTATGTTAAAGTTTCTATACTACATTGGTTTTTTATTTGTGTTTTTTTTTTATTGTTGTATTGTTACTTTTAAAAAAATTACTTTATGTGGGATTCAGGGAGTATTGTGGAGGTTTATTACATAGATACATAGCATAAGGGTGAGGTTTGGGTTTCTAGTGTATCCATCACCCAACTAGTGAACACTGTACTCAGTAGGTAACTTTTCAATCCTAAACCCCCTGCTTTCGTGATTCAAATCAATTTTTTTCATGATCAAGTGGGCTTTATTCTAGAGATGCAAGGATGGTTTAACATATGCAAATCAATATATGTGATTCATCACATAAACTGAACTAAGAACAAAAACTGTATAATCATCCCAATGGATGCAGAAAAAACATTTAATAAAATCTGACATCCTTTTATGAAAAAAAAAAAAAAACAACAACAAGTCTCCTCCCCCCAACCTTTTGGTGTCTTCAGTGTCTACTATTTCCATCTCTATGTCCATATATACCCACTTAGCTCCTGCTTATAAGTGAGAATTTGAGATAATTGATTTTCTGAGTTATTCATGTGGGAAAATAGGCTTCTCCTTTGTTGCTGCAAAGGACATGACTACTCTTTTTCAATGGCTGCATAGTATTCCATGGTGTGTGTATACAACATTTTCTTTATCCAGTCCGCTGCTGATAGACATACATTAGTTTCATTACTTTGCTACTGTGAACAGTGCTGAGATAAACATACTAGCATAGGTGTCTTTTTTATATAATGATTTCCTTTTCTTTGGGTAGAACTTGTTGGGATTCACTCAGGGTAGCTGGCAAAATATTAGGAAAATATTAGGGAAAGTTAGAAGATTATAGTCTCAAACCTTTTGGAAGGCGGAAAGATTTTAATTGAACGAGCTGAAGGCAGTCAGTTCATTACATTAGAACTTTAAGTCATAGGGTAAAAGATTACGGACAATAAAAGCTTCCCCAGTTAAGTCTGTTTATCCCACATCCTTTTATCTCTACTCTAACTGTTCATTCATGTAAACTCTGTGCTGGATGGTCCTCTCAGGGAGATCGAAGGGGAATTGCCTGTTAATGATGTTTATTCTGGGCCCTGGAAACAAAGCTTTTATCATTCATAAAACCACTCTTTTAACCATGTTATTTATCTACAAGGGTGTTGACTTAGAACCTCTGTTATTAAATCTATACTAACTAAATGTGAGGAGGTAAAGGGAGTCGTGGTCAGTTAGCTGCAATCACTCTCTCAAAGCAGTTGATGACCATCCCTATTCCACTCAGAATCAATGTAGGACAGACCTCCACAGGTGGTGATCAACATCTCTGGTCATGACCTCAATGTAATCAATGTCTCAAGGTGGTAACCCCACATGATCAAGGTCTCAGGTGGTGATCCCGACGTGATTGAGCTCTCAGGTACTCCACAGTAGGATTGCTAGATTGAATGTAGCTCTATTCGTAGTTATTTCAGATATCTACATGTTTTCCCTAGAGGCTGAACTAATTTATATTCCCACCAATAGTGGAATTCCTTTTTCTTCTCATCCACGTCATCTCTTGTGTGCATGTGTGTGTGTTTTATTTCTTTTTTCATAATGACCATTTTGACTGGTGTAAGATATCTCAGAGTGGTTTTAACTTTCATTTCTCTGATGATTAGTGATGTTGAACCTTTTTTCATGTGTTTGTTGGCCACTTGTATTTCTTCTTTTGAGAAATGTCTGTTCATGACCTTTGCTTAGTTTTTAGTTTGGTTGCTTGCTTTTTCTTTTTGAGTTGTTTGAGTTCCTTATAGATACTAGACATTAGTCCTTTGCTGGAGATATAATTTGCATGTATTTTCTCCTGTTCTATATGCTGTTGGTTCACTCTGTCGATTATTTCTTTTGCTGTATGGAAGCTTTTTAGTTTAATTAGTCCCATTTGTGTGCTTTTATTTTGTTGCCTTTGCTTTTGCATCCTTCATTATAAATTTTTTGCCTAGGCTGATGTCTAGAAGAGTTTATCCTAGAGTTTCATCTAGAATTTTTGTAGTTTCAGTCTGTTATCCATCTTGAGATAATTTTGTATCAGTGAGAGATAGGAGTCCAGTTTATTCTTCTGCACTTGGCCAGCCAACTTTCCAAGTACCATTTATAAAATATGGTGTCCTTCCTCCATTGTTTATTTTTGTCACTTTCACTGAAGATCAGTTGTTTGTAGATATTTGGATTTATTTATGTGTTTTCTACTTTGTTCCATTGATCTATGTGTCTACTTTTCTGCCAGTTCCATGCTGTTTTAGTTACTATTGTCTTGTAGAATAATTTGAAGTCAAGGAGTGTGATGCCTCTCGATTTGTTCTTTCTGCTTAGGATTGTTTTGTTTATTCAGGACTTTTGTTGTTGTTCCATATGAACTTTAGGATTTGTTTTTTCCTAATTCTATAAGGAATGCTGTTGGCATTTTAATAAAAATTGCTCTGAATCTCTAGATTGGTTTGGTATCATGATAATATTAATGAAATTGATTCTTCTAATACATTGCATGATATGTTTTTCCATTTGAGTGTTATCTAACATTTCTTTCTTCAATATTTTATAGTTCTTCCTGCAGAGATGATTCATTTTTTTGGTTAAAAGTATTCTCACATTTTTTTGTGTGGCTATAATAAATGGAATTGTATTCTTGATTTGGTTCCCAGATCCAGTGTTATCGTTGTATAGAAATACTACTGACTTTTGTACATTGATTTTGTATCCTGGAACTCTCTTGAAGTTGCTTATCAAATCTAGAAGTCTTTTGGAGAAGGTGTTAGGGTTTTGTTTTTTTTTCTAGATGTGTGATCATGCTGTCAACAAATAGATAACTTTACTTTCTCTCTTTCATTTTGGATGCTTTTTATTTTTATTTTTCTCTTGCCTGATTGCTCTGACTAGGACTTTCAGTATTATGCTGTATAGTAGTGGTGATGGTGGACATCCTTATCTTGTTTCAGTTCTTAGACAAAACATTTTCAATTTTTCTTTATTTTGTATTATGTGGGCTTTAGGACTGTCATATATGGCTTTTATTATTTTGAGGTATATTTCTTTGAGGCCTTGTTTGTTGAGTTTTTTTTTTTTTTAATCATGAAGGGATGTCAGATTTTATTAAATGTTTTTTTCTACATTCATTGGGATCATTATATGGTTTTTGGTCTTAGTTCTGTCTATCTGATAAATCACATTTATTGATTTGCATATGTTGAACCATCCTTGCATCTCTAGAATAAAGCCCACTTGATCATAATAAATTATCTTTTTAATGTGCTGTTAAATTTTGTTTGCCAATATTTTGTTAAGAATTTTTGCATCTATTTCATTAGCAATATTTGACTGTAATCTTTTTTTGCATGTTCCCTTGCCTGATGTTGGTTATTAGGGTGATACTGGATTTATAGAATGAATTAGAAAAGAGTTCCTTCTTGATATTCAGAAATAGTTTAAGTAAGATTGGTGCTAGCTCTTCTTTGCTATCTGGTAAAATTTGGCTGTGAATTCATATTGTCCTGGAGTTTAATTTTTTGGAAGATTTTTTATTGCTAACTTGATTTCATGATTCATTATTGGTCTTTTCAGGATTTCTATTTCATACTGGTTCAATTTTGGCATAATGTATTGTTCTAGAAATTCATTCATTTCTCCTAGATTTTCTAGTTTGTGTGCATAAAGGTGTTCATAGTAGTCACTGATGAACCTTTGTATTTCTATGGCATCATCATCTTTATCAAGTCTGACTGTGCTTATTTGAATCCTCTATCTTTTTTCTTGGTTAATCTAGGTAGCACTGTCAATTTTGTTTATCCTTTCAAAAAATCCGCTTTCCATTTCATTGATACTTTTTTTTGGGTCACAAATTCATATATTTCTGCTCTGATCTTTGTTATTTCTTTTATTCTGCTAGCTTTAGGTTTGGTATGTTTTTGTTTTTATAATTTCTTGAGGTATGATATTACGTTGTTAATTTGTTTGAAATTTTTCCATTTATAGCATTTTATGCTATAAACTTTCCTCTTAGCATTGCTTTTGCTGTATCCCTTAGGATTTGGCACATTGTGCCTCTATTTTCATTCATTTCAAAAAAAATTTTGAATTCTACCTTCGTTTTATTGTTTACCCAAAAGTTGTTCAAGAGCAAGTTGCTTAGTTTCCATGTACTTGCATATAGTTCTGAGAATTTCTCTTGGTATTCATTCTAATTTTATTTCATTGTGTTCTAAAAAAATATTGATATGGTTTCAATTTTTTGAATTTATTGAGACTTGCTTTATGGCCAAGCATATGGTTGATTTTGGAGAATTTTTTTACAATCAGATGAGAGGAATGTATTTTCTGTAGTTGTTAGGTAGAAAGTTCTGTAAATGTATTTTAGATCCATTGGGTCTACAGTCTAGTTTCAGTCCAGGGTTTCTTTGTTGATTTTCTGCTTTGATGGATGATATGTCTAGTGGTGTCAGTGGGATGTTGAAGTTCCCTGATATTATTGCATTGCTGATAATACATTTTCCTAGGTCTAAAAGTATTCATTGTATGAATCTGGGTGCTCTAGTTTTGGGTGCATATAAATTTACATAGTTAAAATTTCTTGCTTTATTGAATGCTTTATTGTCACATAATACCCTTTTTTTGTCTTTATTTTACAGTTGTGGTTTAAAGTGTGTTTCTTTTTTTACTCACTTTTGTTTTCCACTCACTTTTGTTTTTTTATTTCTATTCACTTTTGTTTTTCATTTGTATGATATATCTTTTTCCACTTCTTTACTTTGAGTCTGTGTCTTTAGTCATAAGGTGGGTCTCTCGTAGGCAACAGATGGTAGGATCTTACGTTTTAGCCAACTTGCTAGTCTAAATCTTTTAAGTGGACAATTTAAGCCATTTACATTCAAGGTTAATGTTGATATGTGAGGTTTTGTTCTTGTTGTAGTGTTGTCAGCTGCTCGCCTTGAATTCTCAATTGTAATTGCCTTGTAGAATCTGTGAGTTTCTGTTATGTGTGCTTTGATGTTGTTGAGTGTTGTCCTTTCCTTTCAATGTTAAAACTTCTTTGGGCATTTCTTGTAGGACTGGTATAGTGCTGCTGAATTCTCTTAGCATTTCCTTGTCTGAGAAATACTTTTTTCTCCTTCACTTATGGAGTTTAGTTTGATAGAATATAATATTATTGGCTTTTTCTTTTCTTTGAGCAGGTAAAAATAGGCCTTCAATCTCTTCTGGCTCATAAAGTTTCTGTTGAAGACTTTTAATATTAGTCTGATGGGATTTCCTTTACAGCTGATTTGGTGCTTTTCTCTGTCTACTTTTGTTCTTTCATGTTAACCTTGGATACACTGGTGAGTATATAATTTGGTGATGTTCATCTTGCATAGTACCTTTAATATATTCTCTGGATTTTGTATATCTGCATATCTACATATCCAGCAAGATCTAGGAAATTTTCCTAAATTATTTTCTCAAACATGCTTTTAAGACTTCTTACTTTTTCTCTTTCTCCTTCAGGAATGGCTAGGTACTTCTTGGTCCTTGCTGTTACCAATATTCCTCTGGTTTATACCACCACTGTGAGATCACTGGAAGGGTAGGGCATGAGAAAAAAAAATTAGAGACAAATGGGGAAATTTCCCTTCACTTTCTCTGTGTCAGGAAACCTCCTTCCGATTCTTCAGGAAAGAACTTGAGCATTTCTAGAACTCTGTCTCTTTGTACTTCCATGTTTTGGGCTGCCTTTCCATGGGGGAGACAGTTTGTAGAGTGCTTCCTCCTTTGACCCAGAATTAGAATCAGTCAGGAGAACTTCTTATATTTCTAGCTCTACTTAGAGCAAAGGTTGAGATAGTTAACCATATTTATTTTCTTCTATGGAACAGTTTTTTAATGAATAGAATTTTTGAAGGTATTGCCCTTCACTTTAGGGAGCTTTCTTTTGTGTGGAGGTGCTCACCTTGATCTTCCATCTTGCTTGTCTCTAGGCTTTATTTATCTCCTGTATTCAGGGGCTTCTGAAATGCCAACCCAAGGAAAATGCTTGCTTCAATGTGCCACATAGTTTTCGGGAATCAATTTTTCTTTGCTCTTTCTTACCTCTGAGATTATTCTTAATTTTAAATAAACTCATCTATGACAAAAAGGTAGGTTGTTTTTAATATTTTCTATAGTATTATAAATATTATCCATGTGGAGTAAATTTTTATACCTTTAGCTTAACACACTTGCTACAAATGGCAGTTTTGATGGATTTGTTAAAAATAAAATTGATTTGTGATTTTGATATGATGTGCATACTGTTCCAAGGAGTGGCTCTAATGAACCTCCAGTTATGTTACCTTGCTACATTAATGAATCAGCAACTCTATCTCTAATATTTTAATTTATCTCTCTTGAATATTTTTAAACATTTGAGATAGAGAAGTCAAATTGACTTGATTTTAGGCATTCACTTGTTACATAGATACACTTGCATTAGATTATAGTTTATTCTCAATGCTAATTTCAAGCAGTATGAACTCAGTGATATATTTCCTGTGATTTATGTATCAATGATTATGATGAATATGAATTTCTTTGGATTTGTAAAGTCCACCTCTAACTATACTTAAGAAGTGGCAACTTTGGTATACATTGCCTTCTCATTCTTTATCCTGCTGCTCTCTCCTATTATCCACTTTCAGAAACGTATCTCTGTTCCTCCAAAACATTGAGAAAATGAAATATTAGAATAAAGTGGTTTCTTCTGGAAATATTTGCATTTTAACCATAATAAAAGCTTTAAGTCATAAGTCTATGATAATGAAACTTCAGGCATCAGAGAGGATTTTGAGAGAAAATTCACTGGAAAAGATTGGCCAAACATTGTGGCATAATACGAAATGTATAGTTTTCAGATTTTAAAATTTTGGGTTGATTTATTGAAGGAATTTAGGTGGAAAAGGTGGTTATTTTCTATTAAGCCTGTAGGTTAGCAATACGTTCTCTTCCCTAATAAAACGCAGTGATGCTCAGTGTGATTTACAGGAAGAGTATTTCAGGAATAGTGAAAAATATAAAGACAGCATTTTTTTTTCATAATAACTAAGTCAGCAGTGTGACTCCCTATGGCAAACTTTCTTTCAAAGTCTCATAAGCCTATTAATTCTTCAGTAAGCAGATTCCTCTGGACAGGGTATTAGGTATATCTGGAAAGCTTGAAGCAGTGAGTTCTGAATAAGTTGTAATTTTAGGGTTTTAAATTAGGTTTAACAAAGGCTGTAGGGTATTTGAGTCCAATATTCTCTGAACACTTGAAAATTAATGTTTGTGGCTTAAAAACATCTGGGTAGAGATTAGGCTTTCTTTGGTGTAAAGCATTATTACCATGGTAGATATGTAACTGGAGAGAGAAATAGAAGTTTGTGGGTGTGTTCCAGTTTAGTAGGTAGTTTAGTTATTGAACTAATTCTGCCAGCTTGCACTCCATTTGTGGAGTGGGTATGTGTGACTTCCTAAGTAATACATCTGATCCTGATGAAAGCCAGCTAGCCCTATCCTCAGAGGGTGAACTTACTCTGAGATGCTGAAAGTGAAAGGCAGCAACACTTTGCTGTCAGTATTAGAAATATTTATCAGAACAAACAAATGGTATGGATATAGAGCAAACTGAGTGTCTTAGGTATACAGTAATGATGATCAGGACTATGTTAAACATGTCACATAGTCATTGTTGACCCAATTTTGCTTGATCTTTGGATGTAGCCAGCCTTGGGATGTAGCCAGCCTTAGTTTTGGATGGATCTTGTGGCACATTTTAGAATGAAATATGTGAGTTGTCATAGAATGAGCTTCCATGATTACTAGTATAATAGCTCATTGGTTAGTTTGGATTCGCTTAAGCTGTGATGATAGACATGCACTGAGCCAGTGAATGGTGGGAAATATTCTGTAGGGCTCCTCATTAGTTACACTAGAGGCTCAAACATCGTTCAAAATATACAAGCTTCATATGTGCATTTTCTTTCCAAATCAATTAACCCTTCTCAATTTCTCTCCCACATGCTTCCATCAAAACAATTTATCCAGTGTTATAGCTCTTTTAGAATTTGTCTAGCAAGTTGTCTGGTCTTTATTGGAAAACCAGTAAAGTACTAATCATAAAAAAAGTTATCTAAAGAATAGCTACTCACTTGCTATCTCTTCTAGTAGATGTAAGGAAGTTCAAACTGTTTTCACCATTACTCCTTTTGAATCCACATAGCATTGTGTCTGGTGGCACTCTAATCTCTGGTGCTTCAAATGATGCTCAACTAATATGTTACAGTACTTGTGTGATAAGAGATTCATAAAATGATGTCTGGGATCTGCTCAATACCCAAGTTTCAAGTATAGGACTTAAAACACAGTTGTTACCTGATATCTGCCCTTGCTAAATGCTTCCTATTTCCTGTTCTAATACCTACTTTGTAGTGAAAAGTTGACAAGCAGGAGTTGTGCAACCAGAATGATCCTTTATTGCTCTTCTTCCTGTATTTACTCTGCAGAGAAACATTGAAGGGTAGCATGCACAAGGTTGTGAAGGAAGGTGTGGCAGACAGACCCTAAGGTGACCTTCTATTACCCTTACCTTTTAGTATTTATGATGTTGTATAATCCCCTTCTCCTAAATGTGAGCAGAACCCTTGAGTTGCTGCTAGTAAGTAGAATAGGGCAAATGAGATGAAATGTCAGCCCATTGATTTATGTCATATGACAAAGGTAAAGAAATTTTCCATATATAGTTAAGGTCCCAAAACCAGTGGTTTAGATGTAGTCAAAAGGGAGGCTATAAGTGAGATCAGGTGAAAACCCTTAACAAAATGACTGAGTGACAAACTCTCCTGCTGACCTTGAAGAAACAAGCAGCTAAGATGTGAACTGTCATGAAGAGTGCCAGATGGCAGGGAACTGAAGGCAGCTTCTAGGAGCTGAAGGCCTCAGTACTACAATTGTAAGAAATTAAGTTCTGTCAACAACCACAACAACTTGGAAGAGTACCTTTAATTTCAAATGAGACTGTAGCCTGGTTGACACATTGATTGCAGCCAATATGACTCTCAACAAAGGACCCAGTTAAGTTGTTTCCAGACTCCTGACTTACATAAGTGGAGTGTCTTAAAATGTTGGGCCAGGCACAATGGCTCATGCCTGTAATCACGGCACTTTGGGAGGCTGAGGTGAGAGGATCACTTGAGGTCAGGAGTTCCAGACCAGCCTGGCCAACATGAGGAAACCCCATCTCTACAAAAATATAAAAAAATTAGCTGGGCATGGAGGCATCCCCCTATAATCCCAGTTACTTGGGAGGCTGAGGCACAAGAATTGCTTGAACCCAGGAGTTGGAGGTTGCACTGAGCTGATATCACACCACTGCACTCTAGCCTGGGTGATAGAGTGAGACTCCATCTCAAATATATATATATATATATATATATATATATATATATATATATAAAATAAATAAATAAACATTTTAAAATGTTAAATTTGTGGTAATTTGTTATATAATAATTAAAAGAAATGAATACATAGGTAATATAGGAGATTTGGGATTTTATGATCACAGACATATACCCAAGAGAGTTGAGTACAAACTTTCTGCTCACATAAAACATATGAAGAAGGACTCCTCTCTTAATATTTGTACCTGTGAGAGGAGATTTGTAGCCAGGTAGGCTCAAATTATGATCTTACCTCTGACACTTTACAAGCTACATAATTTGTGGCAAGTTCTTTCACTTGTTTTAACTTGTCTTCTCATTAGAAAAAGGGGATAATAATAGTAATGACTTCGCAGTATTGTGGAGATGAAAGTGAGATATGTCAAGTGCCGAGTCCAGAGTTCAAAAACGCTACTGTCCTTCCCCATTCTTTATGTTTGCAAGGTCCCTCTCTCTTTTGCATACATATTTAAATTACACATATATGTTTAGATTCGGCTCATATATGGTTTATTGATCACATTTGCTAGTTTATTAGACTTCAAGCACCTAGCAGAGAAGGATAGGTCTCATTCTTTTTTGTTCCCAGCATATAGCACAAACATAGTTGTCCCTGTAGCACTTCAGCTCAGTTGAATCTCTTCTTTGAACTCAAATATGTTTGTTCGGAATGGAAGGCAATCGATTTTGTACAGAGGCTTGAGGAGAAAGTGATTGATTTACTAGGGCCCAGGGCATTTGTTTGACCAGGTGTGCTATCTACATAGTCTGTGAAAAGCCTGGCCCTTATACCCTAGGCTTATATTATGCAAATGCACCTCTACCTGGAAGTCTGCCATGATGCATGCACAATGTGGTATTACCTGGAAGCTGCTATGACACTGGCACATGTGGTGACAAGGAAAAGAGTGGGGAACGCCATATTGAATGTACCTGGCTTCCAGGTACAGCTGCTTGCATTTACATATAAAAGCTTCTAGTTTGCATATTTATACCTGACTCTTCAGGCTGCTTTCTGTTAGGAAGAAATGATTTGGGGCTGCTTTCTATCAAAGGAAAATTCCACCCAGAACTCTTTTACCCGTTCTAGCTTTTTTTCCCTTTTTGTACCACTTATTTGACAACACTGCCATTCCTATTTCTTTAATTTTAATTTGGCTCTTGCTTTCTGAATTTCCATGTATAGGTCATATCTCCCAAACAGATTATAAACTCCTTTAGGGTAAACCTTATTTATATCCAATACCTTGTGTATTAGTCTGTTCTCATGCTGCTAATAAAGACATACCTGAGAGTGGATAATTTATAAAGAAAAAAGGTTTAATGGACTCACTCTTCTACATGGCTGGGGAGGTCTCACAATCATGGTGGAAGGCCAATGAGGCAAGTTTTACATGGGGGCAGGCAAGAGGACTTGTGCGGGGGAACTCCCATTTTTAAAACCATCAGATCTCATGAGAGTTATTCACTACCATGAGAACAGTATGGGAGAACCACCCCCATAATTCAGTGATCCACCTGGCCTCACCCTTGATACATGGGGATTATTACAATTCAAGGTGAGATTTGAGTGGGACACAGCCAAACCATATCACCTTGCCTGACAGTGAAAATATACATAGGATTTGTTCAAAAAAATAAAAGAGGGACTTGGGTGGGATATTATAGTCATACATGTACTTAAATGTTCATCAGTTAAAATAATCTGCACTCTTATTGACTTAGAGATTAAATACCCTGAAGTTATGATATTTATTATTAAGCATGTGCATTGCTGCCCAATTTTTAATTTTTATTTTTTGGGAACACGGAAGTATAATATCACTTGAATGCCACTGACCAAAAATTTTATTGTACTATAATGTGAAATCTAGCTTGGAGATTTTAATGAATAGTTCTTCAAGAACTGGTTAATTGGTTTTTAATTAAATTTCATTTTATTTGTAGTGATTAATTTTAAACTAATTTAAGATTAGATAAATGAGAATAATCTTGAAATCAAGAAACGGACTTAATTATGAAAAATAGCTATTTCTCACCATGAAATGAGAAACAAAATATTAATTTCATCTAAGAGGACACTGTTTTAGTTAAGATAAAGTTTCAAATAAAGCTTTTGTGGAGATTTTGCATTTAAAATAAACTTGGGTTAAAGAACATATGTTAACTGAACCACTGATGAAGAAAGCTCGTAGCTTAAGTTTACTAACTCAAAAGCAGTTACCATTGTGAACCCTGAAAATCTGAGACAGGTCTCAGTTAATTTAGAAAGTTTATTTTGTTAAAGTTGAGGATGCACACCTGTGACACAACTTCTGGAGGTCCTCACGACGTGTGTCCAAGGTGATCAGAGCACAGTTTGGTGTTACGTTTTAGGGAGACATGAGACATCAATCAACATATGCAAGATGAACGTGGTTTAGTCTCGAAAAGTGGGACAACTCAAAGCAAAGGCAAGAAGACTTGAAGTGGGGAGGGCCTTTCGGGTCATAGATAGGTAAGCGACAAATGGTTGCATTCTTCTGAGTTTCTGTTAGCCTTTGCAAAGGAAGCAATTAGTTGTGGATTTATCTCAGTGAGCAAAAGGTCAACTTTGAGAGAATGGGAGGCAGGTTCACCCTAAGCAGTTCCCATCTTGACTTTTCCCTTTAGTTAGTGATTTGGGGCCGCCAATGTTGATTTTCCTTTCACAGTATAAAGTAATCTCCAAAGGGGATAATATCTGGAGGTTGAAGGAAAGCTTCATCTTCATGATTCATCTCTGATTATTTGTCCAATCTATTTTTACATTTTCTAATTGATGCAGCATTTTAAAGTCCTTAAAAGTATTACATTAGTTATTCATAGACATTGTTAGAAAGGTATTAAGAGGAAATAAAGTTTTCTCTCTGTTAATTTTATATACATTTTTTCATAAGCTCTATTGTTTGGCTAAATGTCTTTCTTCTCTTGATTTACCAGCTATCCTCCTTTTTTTCCTGTTCCTTCATCTTTGCCACTGACCTGATCTATATAAATTACATTTCTTTCTTTTCTTCCACCTTATGCATTGCAGTTCTATAAAAATGTTTAGCTTTCATTACATTTACTTCACAGTCTAAAGATAGAAAATCTATTTCATTTTCATAATAGGTAGATTGAAGGTATAAGAACATTCAGTCTCATAGGGCAATAGTATGCAGAATACTCAGTTGCTTATTTTTTTCCCGTTGCAGCACCATGACTGAAGATGCATTCAAATATAAACACACACACACAAACACACAAACATTCACATGCACACACACACACTAAATCAAAAGAGAAAAGTTGGCAGGTAGAAAATCAGTATGAAATTGAATAGAATTAAGTAATTACATAATATGACAAAGAATGCTTCTATACTACCCCAATGATGTTGTTGAATAACATACAACTTTACATATGGATATAAAGTAATATTTCTGAAGAAAACAAAATCTGTATCCATTTGTGTACTATACATTTTAAAATAAATCACTTTCTTATTTCAGAGGCACAGACTGACTCTCCTTGGAGAGTAATCATATATGCAGTATAAATCTATATTCGATTACTTTTCAGTGTAATCATATATGCAGTACAAATCTATATTCGATTATAAAGTCCTATAAAAGTATTTAAAAGTTATTAACTTATTTGAATCTCATTACATTCTTGGGGCTTGTATTACTAGTTCTATTTTGTAGACCTGAAAACATAGGCACAGTGTGGCCAAGGACACCTAAAGGAAGAGGGAGCCTGAAGGACTCAAGTTCATGTTTCTCCTATTACATCTTGCTGAAATGGCTCATTTTCTGGAATATATACCCTGGCTCTTTGTCTCTGTCAAGAAAGAATTCAAGACATGGACACACATGACAAGTGGGATTAGGAGCAGATAATTTAACAGACAAAAAAGAAGAGAGAGAGAGAAAAGGTTTTCTCATGCTGAGAAAGTAGGTCGCCCAACAGAGGGGCTCTGGTTTGGTGGATCCCAACTGATTTTGTACAGAGGCTTGAGGAGGTGGTCATTAATTTACATAGGGTCTAGGGGATTGGTTTGACCAGGTGTGCTATCTACATAACCCGTGTAAAGACTGGCCCTCCCACACTAGTCTTTAGTATTATGCAAATGCGGCCTCTACCTGGCAGTTGCCATGATGCCTGCAACCTTGGTTTTATTTGGTAGCCGCCATCATACCAGCACATGTGGTGACAAGGAAAAGAGTGGAAAACACTATTTTGAGTGTACCTGGCTTCCAGGTACAGCTGCCAGCATTTACATATAAAAGCTTCCAGTTAGCATATTTATACATGACTCTTCAGGCTGCTTTCTGTTAGAGAAGAAATGGTTTGGTGCTGTTTTTTATTAAAGGAAAATTCTACCCAGAACTCTCTTACCCTTTCTAGCTGCCAAAAAATAATTTTTTAATAACTCCTGTAATATTGGTATATTTTAATAGCAACTTATGACTGAAATATCCTTGAGTCTTTACTTTCTTAGTTTTCCTTTTTTTCTTTTTCCATTCCATTAGACACTAAACACTGAACTTTCTTGTCTGACTACATAAGAAATGTCCAAACTGCTTTATATAATGGACGTTTTATTTTGCATTCATACCAGCAATGTCTGAGAGCTCACTACATTTCATTTGGACAAAAACTTGGTAATCATAATTTTTTAACTGTTAATTTTAGGCATTCTAATGTATGCTTAGTGATATCTTGTGATTTTCATTTTCATTTTTCTCGTGACTAATAATATTGATCATCTTTGCATGTATTTGTTGACATTCATATATCTTCCTTTCTGAAGTGGCTATTCAATATTACACCCAATTAAAAATATGTATTGTTTTCTTATTATTGAGTTTTGAGAGCTCTTTACATATTCTGAATACAAAGTGCTTTGTCAGATGTTGGACTTATATATATTTTCCTACTAACCTATAGCTTGTTTTTCTCTGCTCTTAGCAGAGCTGTTCACAGCATAAAGGTTTTAATTTTTAGTAATAGTCAATGGATACATTTTTTTCTTTCATGGATTGTATCTTGATGTTGTACTTAAAAATGCTTTGGTCACAAAGATTTTCTCTATGTTCTTTTCCTAAAAGTTTTGTATTTCTGTGAAACTTGTGGATTTATGCCTGTGATCTGTTTTGAGCTACTTTTTGTATATAAGGTGTGAGGTATAGGTTAAGATTTTTTCTTTTGCTTTTCTTGCATATGAATGTCAAATTGTTTCATCACCATTTGTTGAATGATAAATTATTCTTTCTTTACTGAATTACGTTTGTAACTTTTTAGAAAGGAATGTTGATAATACTAATGTTGTCAGTTTCTGGACTGCTTTAATTCCATTGATCTATCTGTCTCTCTTTTCACAAATGCCATCTTGTCTTGATTTCAGAAATTTTTTAGTAGTATTCATATCAGGTAGTCTTAGTCTTCCTACTGTACTCTTCTTTTTTGGCATTTTCTATTTTTGTTCCTTTGCTTGTCCATATATTTTAAAATCACCTTGTAGATATCTACAAAGAATCCTGCTAGGATATTGGTTGAGATTGTATTGAATCTATAGATTAGTTTGGGAATATTTGACATCTTAACAATATTGAGATTTCTAATCAATGGAAATTATATCCATTTTCATTTACTTAGATCTTCTTTGATTCTTTTTCTTGTGTTTTATGATTTTTAGCTTAGATACTTTGGGATACAGATCTTATAGCCTACAATCTTGATAAACACTCTCATTCATTTTTTGAAGTTTAAAAAAATTATTTTGAATTTTCAACCTGGACAATCATTTCTTATGTAAAAAAAAGGCATTTATTGTTTCCTCTTCAATATACATGACTTTTATTTTTTTTTCTTGCCTCAATGTTCTGATGAGAGCTTTCAGTATGGTGATGACTAGGAGGGTTGAGGGTAGACATCCTTGCTTTCTTTCCAGTCTTAGAAAGAAAACATTTCATTTACAGCATTAAATTATCAGGTTAAGGAAGTTGCCTTCTATTCCTAGCTGCTAAGACTTTTTCTCGTAAATACATGTTGACATCTGTAAAGGCAAAAGATTTATACGATCTGAAGAGAAACCAGAGTATGATGTTGACTTTTATAAAATGCTTTTTCTGCTTTTTTGATGACTGGGTTTTTCTTTGTTAGTCTGTTAATTACATTTTTGATTTAGAAATGTTGAACTAGGTTTGTATTCCTAGGATATATCCCATTTGGTCATGATTTTTAACCTCTCTCTATTGCTGAATTCAACTTTATATCTGTTGAGGTTTTTTGTATATATGTTCATAAGCAATATTTATGTGTAATTTTATTTCCCAATAATGTCTTTGTCTTACATTGGTATCAGGGCAATTTTGGCCTGATGAGCTGGCAAGTGTTCCCTCTTCTGTTTTCTGGAATATATTAAGTAGTATTAGTATTATTTCTTTCTTATGTGTCTGGTATGACTCAACTTTAAAAACTGTCTGGGCCTGAAATTTTCCTGTGGAAACTTCCTTACTACAAATTTAATTTTATTTCATTTCATAGATACAGAAAAATACAAGTTACCTATTTTTTCATAAATGTATTTTGGTAGTTTGCAATTTTTAAGGAATTGGTATATTCCTTTTAAGTTGTTCAGTTTATGAGCATTATGTTATTCAGAGCTTTTATTTCTTATTATTCTTTTAATGTCCATGTGGTATATGGTAATAGTCTCTTGTTCCTGGTATTGGTAATTTGTGTCTCTTTATTTTATTTTTTTGGTTACTTTGGCTAGAAGCTTTTTAATTTTATTAATCTTTTCAAAGAACCAGATAGCAGTTTCATTGATTTTTCTCTATTGTTTTCTGTTTTTTATTTCATTGATTGTCCCTCTAATATTTATTATGATTACTATTTCTACTGCTAGCAGTATCATTACTCTGACTGCTTTGGGTTTAATTTGTCCTTCTCTTTCTAGTTTACCAATATGAAATTTTAGATTGTTGACACCTTTCTTTTTAAAATACAAACATTTAATGTAATAAATTTCTCTCTAAGTACTTCCCTATCTCTTTTGCATACATTTTGATATGTTATTTTTATTTTTATTTTATTTTACATTTAAAATACTTTCTAATTTTTCCAGACACTTTATCTTTGAATCATAGGTTATTTGGAAGTTGTTTTCTATTAAAATTTCCATGTATTTTAGAATGTTTCTGATATATTTCTGTGATTGTTTTCTTGTTTAATTTCAATATGGTCGCAGAACATACCTTTTTGATTTTGATTTCAATTCTTTTATCTTAAAGTTTGTTTTATTGTCCAGATGATAATGTATCTTGGAGAATACTCCATGTGAACTTGAAGAAAGTATGAATTTTCATCTTGTTCTAAAGTATGTTGAAATTACAGAAAACAATATTATGAAGCAGAACCCATAAAGTAATTGTGCAATATACAAGATATGAGAAGCTGGAAACTGGAAAATAGAGGAATGAGCTAATGTCATGGAACAGACTTTATGTTGATAAGATTAGTATGCTTCATTACACATTATAATATTAATAGTAGAGAAGCATTGGTGTTACAGTCTAGTACTGTTAGTCCACTTTTCATGATTTATATTTTAAATAAATTGTAAGCTCTTTAGTGGTGGGAAAATGTAGCAGAACCGCAATTGATAGACATGTTCCACTGCTGGTTTCTGGACCTTGCTATAGTGGTTTAGTTTCACAAGATTAGAACTGGCATGAGGACTTGTATAAGTCTATTATTTTGAAGATGTGTAGCAGTCTGCAGTGTGAGTTTTATACAGATGCTTCAGCCTGGGGAAGGTCAATCAACCTTTTCTGTAGTTTCTTGGTGGGGAGATCTGGACTGGGAGAAGACGTTGGGTCCTGAGGAAGGACCAAAGCAAGGATGAACCATGGTGTTAGAGATGTAAGTGGGGATGAGATCATGAGGAACCTTGAATGCATGCTAAGGAGTTTTTGAGGAACAGATACAATGATATGAACTATTGAGGCCTGATTTTTTTTCACCTTTAAACACAGAAATGTCTCTTCATATAAAGAAAGGGATTACTTTGAAAAGTACAATACTAGTAGAAGTATCAGTAGTGGGGATACCTCTTTCTTTTCATGTTTCCTGGTGAGGGGGCTAAACTGGTACAACACCTGTTTTTCTTCCCATTCCTTTACTTACTCTACTCTAGTGTAAAAGAGTGGCTTATCTTTGGCAAGTTTGTGATAAAGGTTAAACTAGGAGTGAGTATCCTCTAGTCTTCTATGCAGTAAATCTTAACCTGAGCAGGTTCTTTTTGTGTGAAGGGCATTTTTTGCTCACATTAAGCTTTCCACTCTGATTTTGTTTTTATTATTTATTACAGTGATTTTGGCCTCTACCAGATTCCTTTTTTCTTTTTTTTCAGAATTTGGAAAGGGAAACGGTATACTATTTATTGGTCCTCCTTAGAGACCCCAGAAATAGTAACAATGGGTATAGAATGGTTTGTGTGTCAATTATTATTACTACCCTTATTATCCTTAGTGGTTGGTTCATGTCCAAGACTATCTTTATTACTGATATAATATAGGTCCTCCTCACACTTCTAATGTGCCCAATGCTCCTGTCTTAGTGTAACTAAATTTATAATTTTGTTTTAATTTTATACCCTATAAAATATACAATTTTATCAATTAGAACATAAAACAAATAACCCACTAAATAAATAAACAGAACATTGTGTTAAGGACCGAGGATTTAAAGATGAATAATGTCTTAATTTTAATAATAGTAATATCTCCATAAGCATTAGAACAGAACTCCAGAGTTTTAAGACAGAGAAATATAGGTTTTAAAGAAATGCGCAGACTTTTCTGTAACACATGTCTACCCAAATTCCAAATCCCCCACACAATTTGCTCATGGAATAACTCACAGATGTCTTTTGTTGGCATTTCCAAGAGGCATGACATCAATTCTATGTAAGCTACTTTTTTGGAAGATGAGTTTTATTTATTTTATGAGAGATAGAATAGCCTGTAAACATTTTTTCCCGGCTTAAAGTTACACTTTTTTTCCCTACGTCTTCCTTTTTTAGAGATTCATTAATTTTTTTCAGGTTTAACAAGGAGAAAGCATAAGTCGTGCCTGTGTAAATGGTGTTACTATTTGCTTATCTCCATTTTAACAAGTATGGGAGTAATAAAGGACATACGTAAATATTACTGAGCATGGTGAAGGTTCTGTGGATCAGTGGTTCTCCAAGTGTGATTGCTGCACTAGCAGCATTAGCATCACCTGGGAAATTGTTAGTGATAGAAATTCATGGAACTCCATGCCAGACCAACTGAATCAGAAACCTGGGATGGGACTTAGCCATCTGTGTTTTGACAAGCCCCTCAGGTGATTTTGATACACACTATCATTTGAGAACCACTACCTTACCTTAGAGAAAACAGTACTCCCTTGAAATCCTCAGCACAGGAGAATCCAACTCATTTGGGAAACACATTTATATGCTAACGTCATTGCTCCCATAAATTCTTACAATGCTGGCAAAGGGCAAAGAGCCCCATTTTTGAGATTAGCAATTATTATACCTCTGGTTGTGAGGAATCACCTGTTCTGTACTGTAATAAGATTCTACAGTTATTTTCTGAGTAGTTTCTATGTGCCAGGAAATATGTAAGGCTCAGTGAATATAGAAGTGAACAGAAAAGAAAATATATCTGCCCTCATTAATGTTTAATAACAGTTAACAAGCAAGTAAATAAATATATAAATGATTGAGATACATTTTGGAAGAGAAACACCAGAATGTGGATGTACTTACAGAGTGTGGCTGGGAAAGGGAATTGCTATGCTAGGAGCTGGTTGAAGAGTCTTTCAAAGCTCCTGAGAAAGGCATGGGCTTGGCCTTTCCTAAAAACCAATAGAAAACCAATATGACTATAACAGGATGAACTGGGGAGACCTGGCATGAAATAAGCTTGGATTTGTAGGCAGGGTGAGATCATGCTATTCCAAAAGTCTACACCTCTCCATGCCTTATTCCTCATCTCTTATGAACATAAAACTTAGATCTATTTTCTTATAAGTAGAATCCACCTAACAAATTCACTTTCCTAGCTTGAATTCAAGGCTGCAAATATTGGTTCTTGCCCATGTTTTCCCATGTGGCTCAGTACCCTGGAGACTGATCTTAGCTCTGTCTTTAAAACTCTTGTTTTTCTAATACTAGTATATAAAATAAACATCCCCCAACACATTGGTTAGAGCTTTTTATTAAAGTTAGGCCCATGGTTATCTTATTAGTTATATATTGCTGTATAATAAATTTTCCCTTAACTTAGAAATTTAAAATGATAGATATTTGTTATCTCATAGTTTCTGCAGGTCAGAAATCCAGGAGTGGCTACTGCATAGTTTAGGCTCAGTGTCTCTGATAAGGTTCCAATCAAGCTGCTGATCAGGGCTGAAGTCATCTGAAGACTTTACTGGACCAGCAGGATTTGCTTTGTTTTAAAGATAACTTGTTCTGAAGATAACTTGTTCTGTTGTTTTGGCTAAAGACCTTGGTTCCTTACAACATGGGCTTCTCCTCTGGGATGCTCATGACAGGACAGTTGGCTTCTCTCAGTGTAAATAATCCTAAAGAGAGAGAGAAAGATATATATATATATATATATATATATATATACAACTTCTGATGCTTCACATGTATTTTTCTCAAGTGTGAAAAAAATTTATTTTTGGTTTTGTTGTTGATGTTACTATTTGGATTAATAACAGAAAAAAATAACAACTTAGAGCCTAATATTGTCAATTTTATTTCTGAGAGGCAATGAGAAATAGGAAAGGGTACTAGCTTAGATATATATATATAGAGAGAGAGAGAGAGAGAGAGAACAAAGACTGGTTAAGAGGACATTGTTATCATCTAGGTGAGAGAAACAATGTCTCCAGCTAGGGTTGTGGTAGCAGAGATTGAAAGAGATGGAGAGATTAGAGAACAATTTAGGAAGTGAAATGAAAACAACATGTTGGTGGATTGTAGTAGGTGAAGAAAGAGAAGAATTAACTGATACTTAAATTTGTGACTTGACCAATTAGGTGAATCGTTCTAGCATTCATTGGGATGGGGGACATTTTAGCAACATTAGGGAATTTCCTATGTTTTAGATACTATATTTCTACTTGTCTGTGAGAATCCAAGTAGTATTATCCATTAGGCATTTTGGTACATAGTTTAGAGCTCCCAACAGTGATCTAGAATGGAGAAATAAATATAGGAAAAAATAGTATTGGGTCAGGAGGTACTAATCACTTACTATTTTCTTACTTGGATAAGATATCCAGGAAGGGAATACAAAATTAGAAATGAGCATAGAGGAGAATCTGGAAAATTTAGCAATATTTAGAGAAAAGAGACTATTACATGCAAATACAAAAACCCAGAGTTTACACAAGTAGATATTATCGAAATTGTCATGTCACCAACAGTTTTATAGAAGCAGAAAGGATAATAGCTTTTGAATTAATAGACTAATTACAAAAATGATACTTTTTTACTCTCATGCCACTAGGAAAAACAATGCTTACTAATAAGATTTTACTTACTAAATTTGAAAATTTAACTTCAAATTTTCTACTTAATAGACATTATTCAAATATAAATGACTCTTGCTCACACCTTCCTTTAGGTCATGGATATATATTTTTTTCAAATATGCACACTTCAGAAAGCTTTCTTCTAAATGTGTAGACAGTTAAGATAGTTTGACATTTGCACAGCACTCAATTTGCTTCTAATGTGTTAATTCTGTAATTGGCTCAAATTATATTTTAAAAACTTTATGTTTAATTGACAAATAATAATTTTGTATAATTATAGGGTACAATGTGAAGTTTTGATATGTGTTTACAATATGGAATGATTAAATCAAGCTAATTAACAAATTCATCACCCCACATGTGTACCTGTTTTTTGTAGTGAAATCATTTAAAAATTATTTTTTAGCAATTTTGACATGTACAATGCATTGTTGTTTACTTTAGTTACTGTTCTATTACAATAGATTGCACTGCTAAAGCTTAATCCTCCTATTTAACAGAAACTTTGTACCCTTTGATCAGTATCCACCTTTTTTCCATCTCCCGCCTCTGCCAGCCTCCAGTAACCCCTATTCTCTTCTCCTCTTTTATGAATTCAACTTTTTTAGATTTTATATGTTAGTGAGATCATTTGTTTTGTTTTTTGTTCCTGACTTATAATTAGCATAATGTCCTCTAGGTCCATCATTGTTGTTGCAAAAGCTTCCCCCTTTTTCAGAATGAATAGTATTTCTTGAATATGTAAGTTAAGCAGAACTATCTTGACGATTCTGCTATGGGAATGAATTTCTGCATGTGTCGCAATGAAGCGAACCACTCACATTCATTAGGACATTAGGAATATATAGGAAATAAATAGAAGGGAAAGATTTTTCAAAGCCTTTGATTACTAAATTTGTATATAAATATTACACACACACTTATATATCTGCAAATGTGCATATGTAATTTCACATACTTTCTAGAACCCATATGAAAAACGAACCAAAAATAGGACAAATTGCTTTGTATTTGTTCAAAGGTAACACCAGGTGATTACTCTGGTTGTTTCTGGTTGCGTTTCAGGTGTTTTTAAACAGTTTTACTAAGTTAGCAGAATCGTGCTATTGTAACATTTTTATCAAATGTATATCAAGACACATTCTTTTATTTCAATTATAAGAACTATCCTGACGGTGTGCTTATAAACCATATGGGCCTTATAGACTATAAAGGAAAATGGTCAAGTCTAGATATAAAGCACTCATCAAAGTGATTATTGTATTAATCTGTTATTTATCCTTAAATAAGCTATCACTGTAAATTTTAGTTATAGCAAATGATCAGAGATTGTATGATGTGGCCTGATCGCCCTTCAAAGGAACTTAAAATTATTTCAAAATATTTTAATGCCCAAGACTATGAGTGCAGTTAAAATAATGAAAAAGAGAATATTAAAGCAGTACTTTGAGCAGAACTTAGAATTTGCCTGCATTTAAAACATGTGATGGAGATAGAGACACAAATATGGTAATATAACAATATAGATTGGAGCTTATCCTATGCTGTGAGTATATTTTAATTATGAATTTTACAACTATAATTAAGATGTTTAAATGCAATCTTAACATGATTTAAGCTTGGCATTATCTCTCTCACTAATCTTGCAGAGTTTTATAAAAAAGTAATCAACCATCACAACACCTTATATTAATATAGTATTATTTCATTATTTAAAATGAGGACACTGCACCACACACTAGTTAATTAACTTGAGAAAATGAAGAATTAATGAGAGCAGTGACTCCCGCTTTAGTGAAGGTTAGCAAGGCAAACTGACAACATATCCACTTGTGTAATTTACACAGTCCATTTATTTAGCCTAGTTGGTGTTAATTCTACAAGGGTTATGATCAGTACACTTTAGAGAAGTAACCTAGTTCCTCCTAGTTCTAAGATCAAAAGGTGACCTATCATTAAAAATGGCTCTCCACAGGGTTCAACAATTTATTGCCCAAAATCATTCGCTCTGGCTTCCCAGTAGCATTTATTGAGAAACAAGAAAAATGAGTTGGCAGAGAAAGGCAAACTGCAGTATGCTCTATGGATAATTACTTTTATTACTTTCAGTTAGTCATGTGAGGTATAGGGCCAGCAGTCTTGGGCTCAAAATAAATATCCTTTGTGGCATGTATAAATCAGTTATCAAATGTATTTTTGACAACTAATGCCAGATTCATCTCTGCATTAACTTATCTTCTCCAGAGGTAGACACTTTTGTCACTCCCGAAGGATTAGTATCCTCTCAGCTGTAGGGCAGGGCTTCTATTTAAATTTGGTCCAGTTACTTGCATCATAATTATATGGGTTGTTAATCAGCATACAGATGCAGATACACACCAGACATGTTTAATGATAATATTTTATGATAATCACAGAAATCTACCTTTTGAATCAACACTGTAGGCAATTTATTTTTCTTTTTTTGAGACAGAGTATTGCTTTGTCATCCAGGCTGGATTTCAGTGGCTTGATCTCAGCTCACTGCAACCTCTGCTTCCTGGGTTCAAGCAATTCTTCTGTCTTAGCCTCCCGAGTAGCTGGGATTACAGGGGCCCACCACCACACTCGGCTAACGTTTTTGTACTTTTAGTAGAGATGGAGTTTCACCATGTTGGTCAGGCTGGTCTCGAACTCCTGACCTCAGGTGATCCACCTGCCTCAGCCTCCCAAAGTGCTGGGATTACAGGTGTCAGACAGTGCCCCATCCAGATTTTTAAAAGCATTATAAATATTCGCTTAAGAGTGATCATAACCTGAGACCAAATACACATGAAATTCCTGTAACTCGTATTTATACTCAAGTAGAAAACTAAAGTGATTTATTAATTTCATCCTGCTTATTCAATATTAAATATCTGTTTTATAGTTTTCAGTTTCATAGCATGTAAATTCCAATTCTAACTTGGAATTGTAGGTATTACTAAAATTTCATCTTTTAGATGAAATGTTCTTGCATTCTGAAGACTAGTCTCTGTTCATAATCTTATTTTAATTCCAGAACTACTACCCAGTGGCTATTAGCTTCTGCTTGCTGACAAGTAATTTATCTTATGGAAATAATGTCTCTAGCTTCTCTTCTTCTGTCTCACCCATGTTTTCAGAAATCCTAGCATTTGGCTACTCGCCCTTAATAACAAGCACACAGATATACCCCTTGGGTACTATGATAGACTGTAGCATGTTTGTTCCTGGGAGCAGAAGTTCAGCTCTCTCAAGACTTGTGCTAATAGAGCAATTTATAGGATAGACTCTTATTCACTGTAATAGTAAGCACAATGCATAGACCTTTGATGTGCTTTGAAGATTTATAAAGTAAAACTTATTAAACATCACCTTTATGCTGGGACTATAGACATAAAAGGATAAAAATCCCCATTTCAGCTCATGAAACTTAGTAGTCTAATTTAGCCACAAGAAAGAAAATACAAACAAAATATCTTTAAAAACACATAGAAAAATATTCAAAAATTAACATCTATTGACTATCTATCATACTGTAGGCATATGTGAGATACTTTAGTTCAAATAGATATATTTAAGAAAGTAGGGTTAAATTCCTCACAAAATAGTGGGGAGGATACATGCGTAAGATATAATAGCTACAGTATAGAATTGCGCTGTCTAATGTGGTAGCTACTACCCATGCCACTATTTAAGTTTTTTTAAATTGCATTTTAGGTTTTGGGGTACATGTGAAGAACATGCAAGATTGTTGCATAGGTACTCACATGGCAGTGTGATTTGCTGCCTTCCTCCCCATCACCTATATCTGGCATTTCTCTCCATGCTATCTCTCCCCAACTCCCCACCCACCACTGTCCCTCCCCTATTTC
>CAUYLG010040970.1:0-17064 GCA_963573385.1 Cacajao melanocephalus
CACAGACAGGCAAATTGGTTAAAAAGCTAAAATCCATCAGTATGCTGTATCTAGAACCATCTCACATGCAAGGATACACAAAGACTCAAAACAGAGAGATGGAGGAAGACATACCAACCAAATGGAGAGGAAAAAAAAAAACAGAAGCTGCAATTTTCATCTCTGATAAAACAGACTTTAAAGCAACAAAGACCATAAGAAACAAAGAAGGACATTACATGGTGGTGAAAGGATCAATACAACAAGAAGAGCTAATGATCCTAAATATATAAGCACCCAATACAGGAACACCCAGATACATAATGCAGGTTCTTAATGACTTACAAAGAGACTTAGACTCCCACACAATAATAGTGGGAGACTTTAACACTATACTGTCAATATTAGACAGATCAACGAAATAGAAAATTAACAAGGATATCCAGGACCTGAACTCAGACCTGGAACAAGTAAACTTAACAAATATTTACAGAACTCTCCACCCCAAATCCACAAAACATACATTGTTCTCAGTATCACATTACACCTATTTTAAAAGTGACAACATTATTGGAAGTAAATCACTTCTCAGCAATTGCATAGCATTTCACAGGTTTAAATAAAATATTCGTTGGCTGCTGGTTTGTTATTTTCATCTCTTATTCCTTCCTGTCTCCATTGTTAAGCACAATTATTGGCATAAAAGAGGTTTTTAATACCCATTTTTAGACTGCATTCTAGCCTGGGCAATAGAACAAGAATCCCGTTCTCTCTCCCTCTTTATCTTCCCCATACTTTCTCTCTTACATTCTTTTTTTTCTTTCTTTCACTCTCACTTTCTTTCCTCTCTTTTTCTTTCTTTCAAAAATAAAAAATAAAAAAAGGAAAATATCTTCATTTTATTTCCTTTTCCTTTATCATGGGACATAAGATTTATTGACTTCACATCAGCATTCAAGTATTGTTAACTTCATGAAATTGTATTTGGGTTGGGGATTGGTGAGTTTCCAGTTGTACAAAGGATAATTGTATTATGTTAGGTGTAATTATGACCTTATTACTGTCTTTATTTGAAGATTATGTATCATCTCCGGAGATGTGTATGGGTTCAAGTTGACAAGGTGTAAACTTGTGATGATAAATATTGAATGTCAACTTGATTGACGGATGCAAAGTATTGATCCTGGGTGTGTCTGTGAGGGTGTTGCCAAAGGAGATTAACATTTGAGTCAGTGGGCTTGGAAAAGCAGACCCACCCTTACTCTGGTGGGCCCAATCTAATCAGCCGTCAGCGAATATAAAGCAGGAAGAAAAACGTGAAGAGGCGAGACAGGCCTACCCTCCCAGCCTACATCTTTCTCTCATGCTGGATGCTTCCTACCCCCAAACATCAGACTTCAAGTTCTTCAGTTTTGGGACTGGAATTGGCTCTCCTTGCTCCTTGGCTTGTAGACAGCCTATTGTGGGACCCTGTGATCATGTAAGTTAATACTTAATAAACTCCCATATATATACATATAGTATATATATATGTGTGTGTGTGTGTGTGTCTATATATATATACTATATGTATATATATGGGAGTTTATTAAGTATTAACTTACATGATATATATATTATATATATATACACTATATATATATAGTATATATATATATATAGTGTATATATATATACACACTATATATATATATATATACTACACTTCTTGCACTCTGTGCCTTGTCTTTAGTTTTCTTAATGGTGTTCTTAGCTCTGACATTTAGGTCTATGATGTTCTCAGAGTTCATCTTTGTTTATGGTGTGAAATAAAGGCAAAAGTTCATCTGTGCATAGGTATATTCAATTTTGCCATCACCATTTGTTGAAAAGATTATATACCATAGAGGAATTTTAAAGCTCCTGCGTGGAACACCTTGAAGAATCATACATACTCACGGGCTATGGGAAATCCAGGCAATAGGTGAGAATTAGTATGCAGACAGAAATGTGATTCAGGATTTGCAAAGAAGCATTGGAAAATTCGGGAAGAATGAGATCAGCTTGCAAAGCAGATTTTGATCTCTCAGTCAGTCAATGCTATGATAGCGACAAAGAGAAAGATAACCCTCAGATTCAACATGATTCACATGGTAGAAGTAAAGAAAAATTATCTCCTTAAGTTGGCATTCTAAAAGCCAAGCTACACTTTTATAACTGCATGAAAAGAAAGTAGGTGCATTTAGTGTTACACCAGGAAAACCATTGGTGATAAGGAATGTCTATTGTACCAGACTCAAAAGGACCATTAAATGCCCGAATAATATCAACATACATCAAGATCCTAGTAAAGCTTCAGTTTAGAAGTCTTAAGCTGCTAAACCTAAGGCAAATGAAAACCAGAGACCCAGGGTGCAAAAGGGAAAAGGAGGAGAATGTTGGTTCTCATAAGCTCCTGAAGGCTGCACTCAATCAGAAATCTTTTGAGGGTAGATTCCTGTGAGACCAAATGTAGGGACAAAAGAGAAGCCCCTGCAGGAGGCAGAAATAATAGGCTTAGAAAATGCAGAGTTGGGGGACAACAGTAATAGCGACTGTGGCAGAAATCTCCATATATGACTAAGAAACGCTTGTCTAGAAGAAGAATAAAGAAAAGACAGGCAGTACAGGGTCACCAATTTTGCCTGGAGAATTACTGTTTATAAATGTGATTTGGGACTGTGGATTACTCGACTTCTAAACTTGGAGATTCAGTTTCTAGACAGCTCACACTCAGCTGAGGTTTGGGTACTACCAGCCACAGAGTTGAAGAGATAATAGACTATACAAATAGCTACACTGCTGAGCTCAGTGGCTTACACCTGTAATCCCAGCACTTTGAGAGGCCGAGGCAGGCAGATCACGAGGTCAAGAGATCAGACCATCCTGGCCAACATGGTGAAACCCTATCTCTACTAAAAATACAAAAATTAGCTGGGCATGGTGGCATGCGCCTGTAGTCCTAGCTACTCGGGAGGCTGTGGCAGGAGAATTGCTTGAATCTAGGAGGTGGAGGTTGCAGTTAACCGAGATCATGCCACTGCACTCCAGCCTGACACCTGGCAATGGAGCAAGACTCTGTCTCGAAAAAAAAAAAAAGCTACATTTACTAAGGCCTTACCATGTGCCCAGCTAAGTCCTCTCTATCCATCATCTGGGAGTCTCATAAGAGTATTGAAAGGCATAATTATTCTCATTTAATAGGTGACTAAAATAAGCATATTAGAGATTGACTTCCTCCTCTAAATCAAACAACTAGCAGGTGGCAAAACTGGGTTTTAACCATTGGTCTTCTAGGTTTAAAAACCTGTGCTTTTTATGTTATACCAATTAGGATATGATTCCTTTCATGGAACTAATCTCACTCAAATGCAAGAGTAAATTCAAGGCCTTCCGTTCACCTCCAGATAAGCAGAGTGGCAGAAATCAAGGCAAAATGGGTCTACTTTCCAGGGAATTTTCTAAGAGAAGTACTACCACTTGATTACTGTTTTCATCTGCAGACAGAATCGCTTTGGTACTGATGCTATGATAGTCTTGTACATCCTGAGAACCCCTCCAAAAGATGGAAGCATAGTAGAGGGTTAGGGGAATCTAATTCAGAAGTGTTGAAGAAGCTCCATTAATGGTAGTAAATTATAAAACCATAAAAGTAGTAACTGAAATCTAAGGAAGCAGTTTCATCTAGAAAGGATTAAAATTAACAAAGAAAAAAAAAGTAAGGACAGGGAAAGCTTTTATGTAAATTTAAAGATTCTAAATAAAAAGATGCAATGTAGTCTTATTTTAAGACTTGATGTTTTCATGGACTATGGAGAAAGAGATCTATCTTTATCAGAATAAAACTGATTCAAATAAGAGGAATTTTGTAATCTGTGCTGAAAAGATATTTTGGGAATAATTGCTAGCATAACTGGGAAGGAAAGGAATTTGCAGTACTAATTCTAAAAAGGTGGAACAATCTTTGGACATTTTAATACTGCTGGCATTATATTCTGTGTAATCCTACATGCATATACCAAACAATATAACAGTATTTTTTGACTTTAATTAGAAACTAAAAAAAAAAAAAAACCATTTTCCCTAGACTTTACCCCAGACAACTAATTCAGAGCCTGAAAATATATACTTTTAATCCTTCTCTTAATGATTCTTTTGGAATCAATCCAGAAAGTCTCATGACTAAATCTAATAACAATGATTGTACAACAATGGCTAGTATAACAATGGGTTACACTAGTATCTACAGTACTAGTATGAGATTACCACAATATATATTCAAGGCCATTTATAGCACTAGTATAACCCATTGTTACTGCCCATTTCTACTACACCCACCATGGTCAAAGATATGTCATTCTTTCCCTGGATATTTGGAATAACCTACACAATGGACCTCCTTCTGCCATTCTTGATGCCATCAATCTGTTTTCCACTATCAAGCCAGAGTAATCTTTCAAGAAGCACAAATCAGATCATGTCAATCTGCTATTCAAAATCCTCCAGTGGTACTCTTAAAATAAAATCCAAACTCCTTTCATAACCTATAAGGCCCTGCATGATCTGATCCTATCTCATCCAACTCATTTCATCCCACTATCCCCTCTCCTTGCTCACTTTGTCATCTCTCCATTTATCTTGTTAACTACTCTATCCCTAGAGTTTAGTACAGCATCCCACATACAACAGAAGCTCCAGAAATTAAAATGAATAAATGAAGTACTGTTTTGATGCATGTCAATGGCTTGCTGGTTCAATACTGAAGAAATATATTTTTTAATGCCAAGAAAAACTGAACTATTGATTTTATTGGCTTCATGTGGCATACAGAAGTAGTAGCTAAGAATTAGATAAATGGCATCACAAAGCTAAGGACAGAATTTTCAAAGAAATCAATAGCAGTACTTTGACTCTTCAGTATGTCTAAGGTAAACTGAAAAACCAATATGGGATTAGCTGGGCATAGTGGCTCATGCCTGTAGTCCCAGCTACTTGGGAGGCTGAGGTGGTAGAATCACTTGAGCCCAGAGGTCAAGTCTGCAGTTAGCTAGGATCATACCAGTGCACTCCAGCCTGGGTGACAGAGTGAGACCCTGTCTCTCAAAAAAACAAACAGGCTGGGTGTGGTGGCTCACACCTGTAATCCTACCACTTTGGGAGGCTGAGGCGGGCAGATCATTTGAGGCCAGGAGTTCAAAACCAACCTGGCTAACATGGTGAAATTCTGTCTCTACTAAAAATACAAAACATTAGCTGGGTGTGATGGAGGGGCGCTTGTAATCCCAGCTGCTTGGGAGACTGAGACCGGAGAATTGCTTGAGCCTGGGAAGCAGAGGTTGCAGTGAGCAGAGATTACGCCGTTGCACTCCAGCCTGGGCAACAGGGCGAGACTCCGTTTCTGAACTCTAGCCTGGGTGACAGAGTGAGACTCCGTCTCAAAACGAACAAACAAAAACAAAAAGCAAACGAACAAACAAAAAACAGTAACAATGTGGAAGAATTACCCGGGGTGAACAACTAATCTTACTCAAGATCTCAGGACTAATTCAAGACCTTCTTTCCACCCTCAATGAAAAAGGGCAAAACAAAGACCCACAGCATAGCAAAGCTACTTTCTGGGTCATTTTCCAGGGGAAATACCAATCTTTGATTAATTTTTTCATCTCTTGCAGGCCAAGTGGTCACTGGGCTCATAGGGTACCCTCATCTTCTGAATGCAAAATAAAGCCAACATAAAGCAATTTCCCTAAGCTAGGCTCTGCCCTGACAAAACTTACACAGGAAGAGGAAATCATTTCCATTGTTCCAGTTCAGTGAGATTTACCGGTCTAGAACAGTCATACAGATTCTGGGCAGGAGCCTGTGGGACAATTTGGTTGTCTGACTATCTCCTCTGCCACATAGTGGGTGGTAACAAAAGAGAGGTGGCCATCAGGATAGGTTATTGGTTTAGGGAAGCACAAGAGAATTTACTCCAATCCCGAACAGCTACCTCAGTCCACTGAGTTGGCATTATCTTTGAAAATAATAAAGGCACATTTATAGTGTTTAATGAAGGGTTTATTTCACTCCTAAATCCCTCTAATTCAACAAATATGCAAGCACCTACTATACGCACAACACTTCATGTTAAGTGCTGATGCTGTATGAAGATGAGGTAGTCTCTGCCTCCAAGAGCAGAGGTAATAGGTTATGATGTGAAGAGGCCTAGCTCCCATAACTACCAGTGAGATCTCTGGGAGTATTTTAATCTGTAGACTGCATCCCAGTTCAGTTCCCCCAAGGACTTCTGACTAGATCTGAAAGCAAGTTTAAAGACAGAACAAGGTTATGGGAGACCAAATGCCAGCAGAACGGTTGTGACTTTATACTGAAGGAGTCTATTTTATTAGTTATATAGAAACATACGAGCTTAATGGACTTTAATATCCCCTTGAGTTCCAACAGACTGCAGGTCCATGACTGATGGAGTCATTCATTAAGCACTTTAAGGGCAGGGTAATAAAGAGAAAGTTGCACTTTAAAGTCCAGCAAGTATATACAAGACCAACTAAAGGGATATTTTGGCCTCAAGGAGGCTGGCCAGGAGGCTATAGATGAAACAAGCCCCATGTACCCAGACGACGATAGTATATCACACCCCAGGGAGCCTTAGGCTTAACCACATGCCAGAGTCACTAAACATCCATATCTGATGCTGTGCAAAGAGTATATGAAGTACTGTGATGACAGAAATACCAAATGAAAGAAATTTATTTAAATTTCCTATTAGGGGCTTTAAAAATGGAATGCAAGAAAATTTTTCCATTTGTTTACTCAAGTCTTCAAAATCCATGTGAAAATTATATCTTTTACAGGGTACAGTATGTATACCTACTATTAATGCACCAGGAAGCCTTCTTATTTGAAACAGTAATACAAAAACAGAGAACATACTGGCACTTGTTACATAAAAGGAAACAGATAAATATGATGACAAAATACTTGGTATGGATTCACTTTATAAATCACTTCAATAAGACTTTCATCATTGTGCTCTCCATTTAATAAAAACCTCATATCTACTAAATTTTTAAAATAAATCTAAAAGCAGATTATTTAAAGTACTTTTCTTTCAAACCACAATAAGACAACAATATTTACTGATTACATGTTATGTGCTAAGTACTTTGCTATATACAATGATTGAGAAAGACAGGCTGCCCTCTTGGAGCTTACAATCTAGTAAGAAGGGCACAAGTTAAACATCTATTTCAAGCGTGGTCACTATATTAATATAGTCATTTGCATTAGTCAAATTTAATTTTTATTTACTTATTTTTGGGGAACATGGTCTCACTCTGTCACCCAGGCTAAAGTGCAGTGGTGCGATCACGGCTTACTGCAGCCTTCACTTCCCAGGCTCCAGTAATCCTCCCATCTCAGCCTTCCCAGTAGCTTGGACCACAGGCATGTGCCACCATGCCAAGCTAATTTTCTTTTTTTTTTGCATTTTTTGTATAGACAGGGTTTCACCACATTGCCCAGGCTGGTCTCAAACTCCTAAGCTCAAGCAATCCACCTGCCTCAGCCTCCCAAAGTTCTGGGAGCCACTGCGCCCAGCCAAACTGTTATTTTTATATGTCATAATTCCACATGTGGTTAATGTGGAAATGAGCTAAACACATTACTGAAAATTACAATAGATTAGTACAAATATTTTTCTCATATATTTTAAGTTTTAATTATATGACTGATATCATTTCAGTAGAGAGCTATAACAAATATTACTTTTTAAATAAATATTGCTTTTACATATCATGAGAAAAACAAGATTTAAGAACTTATACGTGCTAATATAATTTTGACATTTTTTTTTAGAGACAGTGTCACACTCTGTCACCCAGGCTGCAGTACAGTAGTGTGATCATACCTCACTGTAGGAGGCAGAGCAAGATGGCTGAGCAGAACCTGCCCCCAGCTATCCTCCCTGCAGAAACACCAAACTGAACAACTATCCACATTAAAAAGCACCTTTGTAAGAACCAAAACTCAGGTGAGTGATCAGAGTACCTGATTTTAACTTCATATTATTGAAAGAGGCACTAAAGGCAGTTGAAAAGATACTCCTGAATTGCCACCACCACCCCTCCACCATTCCCTGGCAGCAGACACGTGGCACAGAGAGAATATGTGTGCTTGGGGAAGGGACAGCACAGTGACTCTGTGATTCTGCATCTGGACTTAGTGCTGCCCTGTCACAGCGGAAAGCAATACCAGGCAGAACTATGCTGGCGCCCATGGAGGGAGCATTTATACAAGCCCTAGTCAGAGGAGAATTCCCATCCCACCAGTCAAAACTTCAGTTTTGGCAAGCCTGCCACTTTGGGCTAAAGTGCTCTGAAGTTCTAAATAAACTTGAAAGGCAGTCTAGGTCACAAAGAATGCAATTCCTAAGCAAGTCCTGTGTGGGCTCAGAGCCAGTGAACTTGAGGTGCACATGATGCAGTGGGACACCAGTTATGGGTGGGTGGGCCGAGGGAGTGCTTGCACCACCCCTTCCTGAGCCGTAGGCAGCACAGCTCACAGCTCCAGGAGAGACTCCTTCCTTCTGCTAGAAGACAGGGAAGAGTAAAGAAGACTTTGTCTTCCAATTTGAGTACTGGCTCAGTCACAGTGAGGTAGGGCAGCAGGCAGAGTCCTGAGGCCCACATTCTAGGACCTAGCTCCAGGAAAACATTTCTAGATACACCCTTAGGCAAAAAAGAACCTGTCATCTTGAAGGGAAGGACCTAGGCCTTGAAGGATTCATCATCTGCTGACTAAAAAGAGCCCTTGGGGCCTGAATAATCAGAAGCAGAACTCAGGAACTGCTTGCCATGGGCCTTGAGTGAGACTCAGAGATGTGCTGGCTTCATGGTTGACTCAGAGCATTCCTAGCTATTGTGCCTACAGGGAAAGAACTGCTGCTTGAGAAAAGAAGACAGAAGAGTAAAGAGGACTTTATCTTGCAGCTTAGGTACCAGCTGGGCCACAATTGGGTAGAACAACAACTGGGCTATTGGCAACCCTGATTCCAGGTGTTGGCTCTTGCATGGCATTTCTATAACTACCCTGGGCCAGAGAGAAGCCAATTGCCCTGAAGGGTGAGCCCCAGGCCTGGCAGCACTCATCCCAAGCTGACTAAAAAGCCCTTGGTCCTTGAATGAACATCAATGGTAGCCAGGCAGTACTCCCTGTGGGCCTGTGGTAGTGGTGGCCATGAGAAGAGACTCCTCTCTTGTGGAAAGGTGTGGAAAGGTGTGGGAAGAGTGGGAAAAACTTTTTTTTCATGGCTTGGGTACCAGCTCAACCACAGCAGAATAGAATACCAAGTAGATTCCTAAGGTTTCTGATTCCAGGTCCTGGTCACCAGATGTCAACTTTGGACATGCCCAGGATCATGGGGAACTTGCCACCCTGAAGGGAAGGACACAAGCCTGGATGGCTTGATCATCTACTGATTGTAGAGTACTAGGGCCTTGAATGAACATAGGCAGTAGACAGATAGTGATTATACTGCAAGCCCTAGGCAAGACCCAGTGCTATTCTGGTTCAGGTCTGACCCAGCACAGTCCCACTGGTGGTGGTCTTGTATCACCCCACAGGGTGCTTGTGTCACTCCACACCCAGCTCCAGGTATAGCTCAGCACAGGGTTGGGGAGGGAAGGAAAAAGTGAGTGAGGGAGGGAGGGAGAGGGAGAGAGAGAGAGAGAGAGAGAGAGAGAGAGAGAGAGAGAGAGACTGACTCCATTTGTTTGAGAGAAAGTTAAGAGAAGAGTTTCTGCCTGGTAATTCACAGAATTCTTCCAGATATTATCCAAGACCACCAAGGTAGTACCTCTATGCAAGAGCCACAGCACTACTGGAAAGCCTTCCCAAGAAGGATGGGTACAAACAAGCCCAAACCAAAAACACTATAATAAATACCTCCGTAATGCCTAGACACCAATGAACTTTCACAAGCATCCAAAAGACCATCCAGGAAAACAAGACCTTACCAAACTAAATAAGGCACCAGTGATCAATCCTTAAGAGACAGAGATATGTGACCTTTCAAAGAGAATTCAAAATAGCTGTTTTGAGAAAACTCAATGAAATTCAAAATAACACAGAGAAGGAATATAGAATCCTATCAGATAAGTTTAACAAAGAGACTAAAATATATATTTTTAAAAATCAAGCAGAAATTCTGGAGCTGAAAAATGCAGCTGGCATACTGAAGAATGCATCTGAGTCTCTTAACCAAATTGATCAAGCAGAAAGAAGACACAGTAAGCTTGAAGACAGGCTATTTGAAAATACATAGTCAGAGGAAACAAAGGAAAAAAGAATAAAAAAGAATAAAGCATGCCTACAAGATTTAGAAAACAGCCTCGAAAGGGCAAATCTAAGAGTTATTGCTTTTAAAAGGAAGTAGTGAGAGAGAGCGCGCAGTAGAAAGTTTATTCAAAGGGATAATAACAGAATTTCTTAAACCTAGAGAAAGTTAACAGTATTCAAGCACAAAAAGGTTACAGAACACCGAGCAGATTTAACCCAAAGAAGAAGACATTTAATAATCAAATTCACAAGGCCAAAGATAAAGAAAGGCTCCTAAAAGCTACAAAAGAAAAATAAAAACAAATAACAAATAATTTACAATGGAGCTGCAATACGTCCAGAGCAGACTTTTCAGTGGAAACCTTATAGGCCAGGAGAGAGTGGCATAACATATTTAAAGTACTGAAGAAAAAAAAATTTTATCCTAGAATAGTCTATCTAACAAAAAATATCCTTTGAACATGAAGGAGAAATAAAGACTTTCCCAGACAAACAAAAGCTGAGGGATTTCATCAACACTAGATCTGTCCTGCAAGAAATGCTAATGAGAGTTTATCAATCTGAAAGAGAAGGATGCTAATGAGCAATAAGACACCATCTGAAGGTACAAAACTCACTGGTCATAGTAAGTACACAGAAAAACACAGAATATCATAATATGGTAATTGTGGTGTGTAAACTACTCATATCTTGAGCAGAAAGACTAAAATATAAACTGATCAAAAATAATAACTACAACAACTTTTCAAGATATAGATAGTACAATAAGTATGAATAGCTCACTGTAACCTGGAACTCCTGGACTCCAGCAATCCTCCTGCTTCAGCCTCCCAAGTAGCTAGGACTAAAGGCAGGTACCATCATGCCTGGCTAGTTGTTCTTGTTGTTGCTGTAGAGATGAGTTTTTGCTATGTTGCCTAGATTGGCGTCAAAGTCCTGGTCTCAAGTAATCCTCTCACCTCAGCCTCCTAAAGTGCTGGGATCGTAGGTGTGAGCCACTGTGCCTGGCCTATAACTCTCACTTTAAATTAGCCCTATGTAATTATTTCATCAAGCAACTAGAAGCACAAAGCAGTGAAATATTTTAGCTTTTAATTATGAAAGATTTCAAAAACAAAAAATGAAAGTTGACAAAAATACTAAAATAAACCTCCATTTAACAATCTTCTAGCTTCAACAATTTCTAATTCACGGCTCACTTTTTTTTTATGGTCAGCTTCATCTACCTCCAAAACATATTTAATTATTTCAATATATCTATAAAAGATAAGTCCCTTTAAAAATCATAACCGTAATACCCATTTATATTTAAAAAAATAATTCAGCAAAAATGTTCATGTGAAACTTAGCATGAAAAATGAACTAAGAATAGTTTTATGTAGCTAATAATACACCAAATGATTTTTAAATCTTATTAAAATTTTACCACAACTTTATAATAACTGATCCTTTGTCAACAAGGGCATTGTAATTCATAACTCATTTTCTAAATATTTAAAACTCTATTAGCATCCAATGAGAATCTGATAATTTGATTTGAACTTCCCTGATTTTTGTTTATTCTATCTTGCTTAGTAATGTATCTGGAAAAGTCAGATTGGCTGATAAAAAGAGATTGAGAAGTTATGTGTTAAAGATTGTGAAAGAGAAAGATATTGGTCTACAACTAATGACACAGAGATCTGTCCCTATTAAAAAGACCTACGATAAGTTAAGCATGACATAACCACTTTCCTTCAATTTACTGACCAAATTTCTTTGACTAATACTGCTTTCATTTATTGAAATTTAATATTGAGATAATCCAAATGAAATAGAAGAATTATTCTCTGACTGTTCCATCTTTAATTCATGAAAAAGGTAATTCAAAAAGTAATCTACTAATGTAACAACCATAGGTGTGTATAGCAGTAATGTTTACAAAGTACTTTCTGTCACATACATACATTTGTACATTAGCTTACTGAGATCAACAGGCAGGTGCAATTTCAGTTTTACAAATGAAGAAAGAGAGAAGTTAAGCAATCTTCCCAAGATTGTACGCGAGCCCAATAGGTATTTCATTTAAAAACAGCTAATCATTTGGTTAAGTATTTTAATTCTCTGAAAGTAATGAAACCCTCTTCCATTTTGTCAAACTTTATTTCATTTCTAAATAAGATATTTAAATTAACAGATATGGTTAAAGACTAAAAAAGAAATGTACAACAGTATTGCTAAAGGCTAAGTTAAATCCACCATACAGATCACTTACCAAAAGTTGGTGGTGTGAACATATTATGTGTTATATACAAAAACACAAAAAAAACAGAAATAGTATATACAATTTGAAGTCTGAATCCTCTAATCATAAAGGATGAGATGAACTTACGTCTCAGAAGGGTAACATACAAAAACAATGGAAGAGGTCTGAGCAGTGGCAGAGCTAGTTAGTATTTCAAGAGGCATGCTAAAATTCACAAAACAAGGGAAAAGTCAGCTATGATAAAGGCAATGTATTTAGATTTTCAAACTGTCTGTGGTTTTTCTCTTACTTACGTAACTTTGCTTTCTGTGTTTTTATTCTTCAATCTCTTCCTGAATACCTTTTCCTCTCCATGCCATTTGTTGTCCTCACTCCTTTCTTGTATTTCCATTTGTCACCTTACCTCCTTTTACTAGTTCTCTTTCTTCATATTTCTTCTGAATCCTTTTGCCCATTGTCATACCCTTTCTTAAGTGACTGGTCATAATATGGAATGAAAGCATAAATCTTACATTAATTTAAAATCAATAATATTAAACTTTATGACAAAAGAAAATTAAAGTTTATGCAACCCTATGAAATCACTGGAATGTGCGTCTAGGTTGCAATCCAGCTCGACTTCTTACTAGCTATGTGACCTTAAGGAAGTTATTTTCTGAAAAGCGTAAAAATGAGATACCAACCTAAAGGGGGTTCTTGTGATAATTCCTTCAGAAGACCTGTGGGCAGTGCATATACTATACAATGTGCTTCACAAGGGCTAGCCACTATTCAATGTATAAATACTTCCTTTCTCCACTTATATGGAGCTGACATTTTGAATATTATTGTACACTAACTTTTATTTCTATCATTGTACTAGATAGAATATAAATCACTTAATGAAAAACTTCATTATGATATGTTGCACCTAACCTCTCCAAACCATTAGAAATAGAAATGAAAGCAATACATAAACTGTTCTATTCTATACTTAATCACCAGGCTGAAGTTATATATTGGGGGGATAAATGCAAGTTAAATAAAACTTCCAGTTAGGAAAATATCAGTAACAAGTTTAACTGTATATAACAGGTTTACCTGTACTTTGCAATATATTTTAAATTACAGGTAATTTTTTAAAGTATCCAAATAACTGTTGTATACTTGAATATGGCAGCATATTCTACTGTTGTTAAAGTCTCTGGAAAGCACAACAATGTGTATATACTCAAAATTGGGCTTTGTAATGGTCTTAAAGATGTGAAATCTTGAGTAATAAGTAAAATGTGAAATTTCTTATTTGTAACGAAAATATATCGAGAAAGTTTCCACTAAGGCATCTGATTTATATACATATGAATAGACTTGATTTAAATGTATAATATTCCATAACAACAAAGAACATAGCCATCCCTGGAAGTCTGATAGACAATATGCAAAAAAAAAATGCACAAGAGCAAGAGCACGACCTTCAAAAAGTCACCTGTGTTTGTGAAAATATTTCAGACTAGACTTTAATATTTTAACAGGAGAAAATGCTTCCCAAGATGAATAAAATCTAACCAAGGTTTAAAGCCCTAATAATCTGTGTTTTAATCATAAATGAAAGACAATAATTACTTGTGGAAAAAAAAAGAAAACAAACACCCTGATGTATGAATATAGAACATTTCTTACATATTCATGTTAACATTCTTTAAACAATAAAACCTATCATCAAAAAACAAAATCTAAAATTAGGTTATACATTTTTCATCATGTCAGACAAATAAATTCACAGCTCACTAAATGTTCTTTCTTACATTTCAAGCAGCTTATAAAATCCCACCTTCTTTAAATAAGGTTCTCCAATAATGGGAAATAAAATGGAGAATCCACCATACATCCTAACCCAGCCCTCTCAGTACAAACACTTAACCTCTACAAAGGAAGCTCTGCTAGTAACAAGGAAGCTCTGCTAGTAACAGGAAAGCAAAGAAGACATTTTCTTTGTCACTTTTGGCAGAGAGGAAAAAAAGCAAGTATATTATACAAATCTGTATAACTTTTTTAATTTAGAAGGTCAGAAAGGGCAGGCCTCACATTGTACAATACCAAGACACAGATTCACCTCTCCAAGTAGAGGGGTCAAAGGAGGTTTTGGGGTATTTTCATAATTCTTCTACCCAAGTCCAAGTTAACAGGTATCAGTAGCACAGGGCCTGACAGAAAGTAAGTACTCAATAAACATTTATTGAACACATGAATGAGTTAAATCAATCCAGTGCTTTTATTTGGACCCCAGTGCCTCACAATGTCTGTCTCTCCCACACATGGTTTCTTCAGTTTCCCACCCTTTCCCTCATCCAACCTCTTGTACTTGATTTTAATTCCTATAGTTATTTCTAACTACATACCCTACATATTTCTAACTACATATCCGGTAGTTATTTCTAACTACAGGAATTAAAATCAAGTACAAGAGGTTGGATGAGGAAGAGGTGCCATATACTTGAGTCTTTCTTTACTCTTCCAGTACACATCTGTCCCTCCTCCTATTTTCCAAATATACACATTAGAAATTGTCAAACACAAGAGGCCGGGTATGGTGACTCACAACTATAATCCCAACACTTTGGGAGGCTAAAGTGGGAGGATCACCTGAGCCCAGGAGTTCAAGACCAGCCTGGGCAACACAGTGAGACTCATCTCAAAAATAAATAAGTAAATAAGCAAGCAAGCTGGGCATGGTTGTGCACACCTATAGCCCCAGGTGCTCAGGAGTCTGAGGTGGAAGGATCACTTGAGCCCAAGAGGTTGAGGCTACAGTAAGCCATGATCATGTCATTGCCCTCCAGCCTAGCTGATCCCGTCTCAAAAAAAAAAAGAGAGAGAGAGAAAAGAAAAGAAAAAGAAACTGTCAAACACAATGTGTATAGGCACATATATAAAAAGAAATGGGCAGACAACAGTTTCTATAACTTCAAATGGTTAAGACTTGCATCCAGAGTCAAAAGGAATGGATTTGAATCACTCATTTCTCAAGCCACCAGCCACATACTTAACCTCTCCTAACCATAATAATTTCATTGTAAACAGAATTGCCATAGTGCATTTCCCATTGAGTTGTAAGAATTAATGGAGATATGCAAGTAAAGAATTCACATAATATAAACTCGGTAAATTGTTTTAAAATAAATCAGTTAATTTGGCAAAAGGTAGAAAAGATTATATGTTAATCTGGAGGAAATAGCTAAATTTTCAGAATTTCATTTAAGAAACAAAAGTATCAAAAAAAGAGTATCTTTGCTCAATGATATATTTGGATTAGTTTTGTTGAGGAGACTCAGTCTCTTTGAAATACTGAGTAATTTGTACTTACCTAACATTGTGGAATCCACTATATTCAGAGTATGCAGGAGTGAAGTGACGGCCTGACTGGGAGTAGATATTAAATTTAATTCAATTCATAAATGTTCACCACCAACTATGTGATAATGCACACTTTCAAAAAAATAAAGGCCCTGTCTAGTATGTCTGTGTTTGCAATAGTGGTGATGGTAGGATAATGTGCACAAATATCCATAATAACATGAGATAAATGTTTAAAAAATTATGCAAAAATTGCCCTGGCTTTGAAGAAGAGAAAGCAATTTAGCTAAAAACAGCTAAAAACTCTGGACATTATTTGTAAAACAAACACACGAAGACTCTGATTCTTTGGCTAGAAAGAGAAGTATTTCCTTGGGACTTTTCTATTTGCACTCATTGGTGTTTCTGGGTTATCTGCTAATCTAGCACCGAGTCTGCAATATATGAAGCAAAAAGAAAATCCAGATAATTCATTGCTCTGTTGCTCCTCTGGCTCCTAGGAAAATCTCAACTTAAGAAAAGACAATCAAGAGAGAACACAGATTTTAGAATTATTTGACAAAAATTATAAATCAACCATCATAAAAATGCTTTAACAATTAGACATACTTGAAGCAGACAAATAAACAGAAAATCTCAGTAAATAAGTAGACAATATAAAGAAGAACCAAATGGAAGTTTTCAAACTAAAAAACATAATACATAACCAAAATGAAAAAGCCACTGGATGTCTCAGCAGCAGAATGAAGATGACAGACAAAAGAGTCAGTGAATCTGAAGATAGTATAAAAAGTACCTAATCTGAAAAACAGAGAGAAAATGACTAAAATAAAAGAACATAACCTTAGACTATGTGACTATGTGACTATGACAGAAAATTTAACATTCATGTTATCAGAATTCCAGAAAGAAGAGAGAAAGAACATAGGACAAAAACAGTATTTAAAGAAATAATGGCAGAAATTTCACCAAATTTGTTAAAAGACATAAACCGACAAATTCAAGATGAGTGAATGTCAAAAATGAAACACCCAAAGAAATACAAGTCAGGACATACCATAACCAAACTCCTAAAAACTAAAGACAAAAATAATCTTGAAAGCAGTAAGGATCTAATTAAACTCCAGAGCTTCTGCACAGCAAAAGAA